>OY740802.1:3240193-3470193 GCA_963514005.1 Raja brachyura
GGGAGGGGGAGGGAGGGGGAGAGGGGGGAGGGGGAGGGGGAGGGGGAGGGGGAGGGGGAGGGGGAGGGGGAGGGGGAGGGGGAGGGGGAGGGGAGGGGGAGGGGGAGGGGGAGGGGGAGAGGGAGAGGGAGAGGGAGAGGGAGAGAGAGGGAGGGAGAGGGGGGGGAGAGGGGGGAGGGGGGGAGGGGGGGGAGGGGAGAGTGGGAGAGAGGGAGAGAGGGAGAGGGATAGAGAGATGCAGGGGGGAGGGGGGGGGGAGGGGGAAGGGGAGGGAAGGGGAGAAATGAAATAGGATAATATTGAAATAGTCAGTGGAACTACAGCAGGCTGATGGGATATAATTTGTTTGTGATTTTAGTTTCTCACCAGTAATCCTGTCGGTGCTTTGTGCCATAAATGAGTCATTATTGCATTTACATTATTGCGAGGTCACAGCTTTGCCTTCAGAACAGATTCACCAATATAATTCATTTCATTACACCTATTTTAACATAGAACTATGTATAATTGTTTAAATTATACAGCAAGGCACATTCCAAATAAGATTTATTATTCCCATCCTTGTACATTTTTCTTAGCTTTCGTCAACTCCAGAAATCAAATGCAAACTATTCTTACATAATAACATTATAATTTTGCAGAGGTTAGCAAAAAAAAGCCTTTTATATAAATCTGGACACGTTGTGGGGCTGTGCGCTAGTATGAATGCTTACTGCAGATGTTTGAAATTCATCTATACAAAATTTCATGGAGATACTGGGCTCTGTAAAGCAAAGTTATGATTATGGGCTGTGAAATTGCTACGTTATTTATGTGCATGAAACATTTGTGTTATACGGTGGCGACACAATAAGATGTAGATGCCGGGCTCTTGAACAAAACACATTGTGCTGGAGGAACTCAGTGGGTCAGGCAGCATCTGTGGAGGGAATGGATTGAAAATAATGAACCAACATAATCAGTGTTGAACAAGGTTCCCGACCTGAAATGTTGTCAATGTATGTCCTCCATCGATGCTACCTCACCTGCTGAGTTCCTCCAGCAGTTTGTTGCGTTTAGTTCAGTTTAGAGGTACTATGCGGAAACAGGCCCATCGGCCCACCGAGTCTGCACCAACCAGTGATCCCCGCTTATAAATATGTTTAAGAAGAACTGCAGATGCTGGAGAAATCGAAGGTAGACAGAAATGCTGGAGAATCTCAGTGGGTGAGGCAGCATCTATGGTAGCGAAGGAATAGGCGACATTTCGGGTCGAGACCCCTCTTCAGACTGACGTGGGGGGGGGGGGGGGGGTGCCCCCACAGAAGGGTCTCACCTATTTCCTTCGCTCCATAGATGCTGCCTCACCCGCTGAGTTTCTCCAGCATTGTTGTCTACCTCCCACTGATAAACACTATCCTATACCCACAAGGGAAAATTTATACCAAGCCAATTAACCTACAAATGGTCACGGGGAGAACGTACAAACTCCGTACAGACAGCACCCGTAGTTGGGATCGAACCTGGGTCTCTGGCGCTGAAGGCGCTGCAAGGCAGCAACTCTACCGCTGCGCCACCATGCTGGCCACGTTGTGTTTTGTATCAATTGTATAATTTTATCAAAATATTATGTGTCGTAGAGTGAGACAGTACAGAAACTGGCCCTTCGGCCCAACATGTCCATGCCAATCAAGATGCCCAATTAGCCCCATTTGCACGCTCTTGGCCCGTAACCCTCTAAACCTTTCCTATCCATGTACCTGCCTCAACCACCTCCTCTGGCAGCTCGTTCCATATATCCACCACCTTCTGAATGATCCATATTAAATCTTGCCCCCTCTCACCTTAAACCTATGTCCTCTGATATTTTTGAAACATTTAGAAAATTTTAAACATTTAGATATTAACACTCATTGTAGAGTAACTAAAGTACATTTATGAATCGGAAAATATAAATGAAGTGAAGCGATGACTTAACATGGAGTCACACAGCACGGAAACAGGCCCTTCAGCCCAACTCGCCCATGCTAACCAAGATGTCTTATCTATGCTAGTCCAACTTGCCCGAGTTTGGCCCATATTACTCTAAACCTTATATTTCCTAGGGCGGCATGGTGGTGCAGCGGTAGAGTTGCTGCCTCACAGTGCCAGTCCCGGGTTCGATCCTGACCAGGGGTGCTGCCTTTACGGAGTTTCTACGTTCTCCCCGTGACCGCGTGGGTTTTTCTCTGGGTGCTCCGGTTTCCTTCCACACCCTAAACATGTTTGCAGGTTTGTAGGTTAACTGGCTTCTGAAAAACTATTCCCAGTGCGTTGGGAAGAACTAGTGTGAACAGGTGATCGCCTGTTTCCACATTGCATCTCTAAACTCTAATTGTAATCATGTATTGTCTGTCTTTGTCACGTATGGTTAGCGCGCAATAAAAACTTTTCACTGTACCTCACCCAGTACATATAACCAGAAGCTAAACTCAAACTAAACTGGCCCCGGACCTGTCCAAATGTCTTTTAAATGTTGTTATACGCCCCGTCACAATACATCATCCTCTGCGTCACATCCCAACGCTTCAATGTCGTGTGTGATGGTCGAGATTATACTCTCAAAACCGTCCGCATCTGATGGCACCGACCAGCTGTCGTAAGATCTGACAGCAGACGCGGATGTGTCACTCATGCTCCGCTTAATCCTCCCAAAGCTATCCGTCAGGATCCCTCTCCCGTCTTTAATCCCAATCGTCTCCAGAAATCCCTCGAAGTAGCTGGCATCATGATCAGGGATGAAAGCTCGCATTCCTAAATTAGGGATAAGACACCGTTAATGGACCTCGACATTCCCCCCCCCACCCCACCCCCACCACGGCAAGAATTGCAGGAGCGACAATTCCAACAAAAACCCAAACATAGAAACATAGAAAAATAGGTGCAGGAGTAGGCCATTCGGCCCTTCGAGCCTGCACCGCCATTCAATATGATCATGGCTGATCATCCAACTCAGTATCCCGTACCTGCCTTCTCTCCATACCCCCAGATCCCTTTAGCCACAAGTGCCACATCTAACGCCCTCTTAAATATAGCCAATGAACTGGCCTCAACTACCTTCTGTGGCAGAGAATTCCAGAGACTCACCACTCTCTGTGTAAAGAATGTTTTCCTCATCTCGGTCCTAAAGGAATTCCCCCTTATCCTTAGACTGTGACCCCTTGTTCTGGACTCCCCCAACATCGGGAACAATCTTCCAGCATCTAGCTTGTCCAACCCCTTAAGAATTTTGTAAGTTTCTATAAGATCCCCCCTCAATCTTCTAAATTCCAGCCGAGTCTATCCAGTCTTTCCTCCTATGAAAGTCCTGACATCCCAGGAATTTAAACACGAAGTGTAATAAATATGAACCGCAGATGCTGGTTTATAGCAAAGATAGACACAGAGTGCTGGAGTAACTCAGCGCGTCAGGCAGCATCTGTGGGGAACATGGATAGATAGCGTTTCAGGGTCGGGATGCTTCCGAAACGTCACCTATCCATTTTCTCCAGAGATGTTGATCGTTTTATTTCAGAAGTACAGCATGGAAAAGACCCTTCGGCCCACTGAGTCCATGCTGATCAGCGACCGCCCGTCCACACTAGACCTCAAAGGGTGGGATCTGCTGCCAAGGTCATGCAGTGACACAAAAGGCGACACGGTGGCGCTGCTGGTGGAGTCGCTGCCTCATAGCACCAGAGACCCGGGTTCCTTCCTGACTTTGAGTGCTGTCCGTGTGGAGTTTGCATGTTCTTTCCCTGTGATCGCGGGGGTTTCCGCCACCAGACCAAAGTCGTGCGGGTTTTTAGGTAAATTGACCTCTGCAAATTGCCCCTAGTGTGTAGGGAGTGGACGAGAAAGCGTGATAGCAGGACTAGTGTGAACGGGTGATCGATGGTCGGCGTGGACTCGATGGGCAGAAGGGCCTGTCCATGCTGCATCTCCAAAAAATGTAAACGTTATTTTGTCGCCAAACTGCAAAACCAACCTAATTAGGATTGTATTTCCCCAGAACTAGGCACACAACGGCCATTAAAGATTTGATGTATAAAACACAAACCGTTGTGGCCACTTAACAGTGGGAATTGAGTTTACTGTTCAATTGAATGCAATTTGCACCCGATTTGTAATGCTCTCTGTCCTGGGCCTCCTCCATTATCAGAGTGAGGCCTGGCGTAAATTGGAGGAACAGCACCTCATATTTCACTTGGGCAGATTACACCCCAGCGGTGTGAACATTGAAGAGACACAAAACGCTGGAGTAACTCAGCGGGCCAGGCAGCATCTGTGGAGAGAAGGAATGGGTGACGTTTCGGGTCGAGACCCTTCTTCAGAACGTTGACGTCTCCAACTTCAACTAATCCTTGCTTTTCTTCTCTCTCCATCCCTTCCCCTTCCCAGTTCTCCGGCCAGTCTGACTGTCTCCGACTCCATTTTATCTCTGTTTGTTTGTTGTCACCTTCTCCCAACTGACACTGATCTAGTCTACATTTTCCTTGATCTCCACTCCCTTTGTCCTATTTTCACACCTTATACTTCCTTATCTATGTATCTCCCTCTCCCCTGACATCAGTCTGAAGAAGGGGGGTTACACAAAAAGCTGGAGAAACTCAGCGGGTGCAGCAACATCTAAGGAGCGAAGGAGATAGGCGACGTTTCGGGTCAAGACCCTTCCTCAGTCTGAAGAAGGGTCTGGACCCAAAACGTTACCCATTCCTTCTCTCCTGGGATGCTGCCTGTCCCGCTGAGTTACTCCAGCATTATTTGTCTATCTTCTAAGTGGAATTCCTTGCCACAGAAGGCTGTGGAGGCCAAGTCACTTGACATTTTTGAAGCAGAGATAGATAGATTCTTAACTAGTACGGGTGTCAGGGGTTACGGGGAGAAGGCAGGAAAATGGGGCTGAGAGGGAAAGATAGGTTCTTCCCGCCCAGCCCCCCCCACATCAGTCTGAAGAAGGGTCTCGACCCAAAACGTCACCTTTTCCTTCGCTCCATAGATGCTGCCTCACCCGCTGAGTTTCTCCACCATTTTTGTCTACCTTCGATTTTTCCAGCATCTGCAGTTCCTTCTTAAATGATCAGTCATGATTGAATGGCGGAATAGACTTAATGGGCCGAATGGCCTAATTCTGCTCATGTCACTTGTGGCCTTATGACCTGATAACCGGACTAAATTTCTTCTGATAGAAGAGAACTCTCTGAAGAGCCTTTGCAAGTTGAAGAAGTTTCCCCAGTTACGATGCAAACAGAAAGGTTTTTACCTAAAAGGAGGAACTTTCTTTTCTCTCCATAAAGTTGCAGGAGTTCTGCGCAGTAATCTTCGACCGAGGCCCCCGTGCGATAGTCTCGGAGCAGCAGCGCAAACTGCTGGATTTCTTGAGGGGACAACTTTGTTCTCAGCTGCGATGCAAGGAAAGAAAAACACAATGATCTCTCTGATAAACCCCCCCGCCCGCATTCCTTCCTCCGGACTCACATTTTGCGCCACTTCTCCCGATATCTCACACTTTGTCTTTTCATCTCCGGTCTTCGTCACCCAATCAACCCCCCCCCCCCCAAATGTATCCACCTATCACTCACCAGGCTTTGTCCCACCCCCACCTCTCTTCCAGCTTTCTCCCCTCAACTACAATCAGCTTGAAAAAGGATCCCGGCCCGAAACGTCACCTGTCCATGTTCTCCACAGATGCTGCCTGACCCGCTGAGTTACTCCAGCACTCTGTGAAACGTCACCTATCCATGTTCTCCACAGATGCTGCCTGACCCGCTGAGTTACTCCAGCACTCTGTGTATTTTTCTGTAAACTAGCATCTGCAGCTCCTCTCATCCTATTGTTCTGGTGAAGTGCCACCAGGTGGCACTTCGATGACAGCCTTGCCTACAGTCTGTCTGTCTTTTCGTCTTTTTTTGTTATTTTTAGTGTGTTTTAAAAGTTTGTGTTAACGCTCTCTGGTTTGTTTTATGTGGGGGGTGGGGGGGGGTCGGGGGGAAACTTTTCTTACCTTGCCGGAGATGCGACTGTTTTCCGCGTCGTATCTCCGGTCGCTCTGCGGCCTAACATCGTGGAGCTGGAGGCCTCGCTCGGGACTGACTTTGAGCCCCACCGCCATACGCGGACTTACCATCGGAGCCGATTCCTTGCCTGGGATCGACGCTCCAACCGCGGCACTCGGACTTTAACGTCGAGGATCTCGGGTTGAGACCGACGTCGGGAAGCTCCGAAAGCCGCACGGCGTTCGACTAGCCCCGACCCGGGGTAGATCACCCGGCGCGTGGGAGCTGAGATTCCCCCCGATACAGGAGCTTGGTCGCCGTGACGAGGAGGCACCGCCGCCGGCTACGGGAGTAAGATCGTCCCGGCAACGGAAGGCTCGAGGCCCCCGACCGCTGGAGGACAAAGTAGGGGGAGATCGGGCTTTTGTTTGCCTTCCATCACAGTGGGGAATGTGGAGGAGTCACTGTGGTGGATGTTTATGTTAAAATGTATTCTGTGTGTCCTGTTGCTTTTTATTGATATGACTGTAAATGAAATTCCTCGTATGTTGCAAAACATACTTGACTAATAAATTATTACTGTGATTATGATTTGTGGAATATAAGTATAACACTACCAACTTCTGGTAGACACCTTCAATACAATAAAACATCTTAAAGTATTTTACCAGTTCAGTCCAGTTGAGTTTATTGTCACGTGTACCGAGGTACAGTGAAAAGCTTTTTGTTGCGAGCTAACCAGTCAGCGGAAAGACAATACATGATTACAATCAATCCATGTACAGTGTATAGATACATGATAAGGGGATAACGTTTAGTGCAAGGTAAAGCCAGCAAAGGCCGGCCAAGGCTCGTCTGAGGGACATCACATAGGTAGATAGTAGTTCAGCACCGCTCTCTGGTTGATGGTAGGACGGTTCAGTTGCCTGATAACAGCTGGGAAGAACCTGCCCCTGAATCTGGAGGTGTGCGTTTTCACACTTCTGTACCTTTTGCCCGATGGGAGAGGGGAGAAGGGGGAGTGGCCGGGGTGCAACACGTCCTTGATGATGTTGCTGGCCTTGCCGAGGCAGCGCGAGGTATAAATTGAGTCAACAGAAGGGAGGTCGGTTTGTGTGACGGTCTGGGCTGCGTCCACAACTCGTTGCCAGATCCTTACCGGAGTGACAACAGTGAAAGATTGCTTCTGATCCACATACAGGACTTAACACCAAGCACTGGCAAAGATTCAGGTTTTAAGGAGTTTCTTTCAAGAGGAAAGAGTGATGGATGATAAATAAATCTCCTGAGACGTTGGTAACAATAACTGCACGTGTATGACTAGTATACAAAACCATTTCACTTCTGTTGGTCAGGTCATGGCTACATACAGCACAGAAACAGGCCCTTCACTCCAACCAGTCTATGCCCACCAAGATAGCAACATATTTCCAATGCATGCATACACATGGAATGGACAATAGACAATAGACAATTGACAATAGACAATAGGTGCAGGAGTAGGCCATTCGGCCCTTTGAGCCAGCACCGCCATTCAATGTGATCATGGCTGATCATCCCCAATCAGTACCCCGCTCTTGCCTTCTCCCCATATCCCCTGACTCCGCTATCTTTAAGAGCCCTATCTAGCTCTCTCTTGAAAGTATCCAGAGAACCTGCCTCCACCGCCCTCTGAGGCGGAGAATTCCACAGACTCACAACTCTCTGTGGGGAAAAAGTGTTTCCTCATCTCCATTCTAAATGGCTTACTCCTTATTCTTAAACTGTGGCCCCTGGTTCTGGACTCCCCCAACATCGGGAACACGTTTCCTGCCTCTAGTGTGTCCAAACCATTAATAATCTTATATGTTTCAATAAGATCCCCTCTCATCCTTCTAAATTCCAGAGTGTACAAGCCCAGCTGCTCCATTCTCTCAGCATATGACAGTCCCGCCATCCCGGGAATTAACCTTGTAAACCTACGCTGCACTCCCTCAATAGCAAGAACGTCCTTCCTCAAATTAGGGGACCAAAACTGCACACAATACTCCAGGTGTGGTCTCACTAGGGAGATATGGATCACAATGCAGGCAGGTAAGATTAGTTCACCTCTGCATCATGTACAGCACAGACATTGTGGGCCGAAGGGCCTGTTCCTGTGCTGCACTCTTCTATATGATGCTCCATCTTATAGAGGCTAGTCCTACCTGCCTGCATGTGGCCCATGTCCCACCTTCCCTATCCATGTACCTGTCCAAATATGTAGGATTTTAAAAAAAACTACAAGGTATTACAAGACTTATTTATAAATTAATCCTTCTCTACTTCAATAATTCAGTCTAAAGAAGAATGAACTTTTATGGACAATTTATTTCTGCATTTCTGTCAACAAAATAGAGAGAGTACAGAGGAGATTTACTAGAATGTTGCCTGGGTTCCAGCAACTAAGTTACAGTGAAAGGTTGAACAAGTTAGGTCTTTATTCTTTGGAGTGCAGAAGGTTAAGGGGGGGCTTGATTGAGGTCTTTAAAATGATGAAACGGATAGACAGAGTTGACGTGGATAAGCTTTTCCCATTGAGGGTAGGGAAGATTCAAACAAGAGGGCATGGCATGAGAATTAAGGGGCAGAAGTTTAGGGGTAACATGAGGGGGAACTTCTTTACTCAGAGAGTGGTGGCTGTGTGGAATGATCTTCCAGCAGAAGTGGTGGAGGCAGGATCGATTGTAACATTTAAAAGTAAAGTGGATAGGTATATGGACGGGAAGGGAATGGAGGGGTATGGTCTGAGTGCAGGTAGATGGGACTAGGGGAAAATAAATGGTCGGCACGGACTGGAAGGGCCGAGAGGGCCTGTTTCCGTGCTGTAATTGTTATATGGCCATATGCATTTCAAACGTGCAGAAATGATTTACGAGGATGTTGCCAGGACTCGAGGGCCTGAGCTATAGGGAGCAGGCTGGGACTTTATTCCTTGGAGCTCAGGAGAATGAGGGGTGAACTTATAAAACCATGAGGGGAATAGACAGGGTGAATGCACAATCTTTAACCCAGGGTGGAACCACAGGAAATAGGTTTAAGGTGAGAGGGGAAAGTTTTAATTGGAACCCGAGGGGCAACTTCCTCACCCACTCTGTTACCCAGTTAATTTGGGCCACACTTTGTGCTTCCGCCAGTCAGTAGTTTGTACGTCCTCATCGTGACCTGCGTGGGTTTTCACCGAGATCTCCAGGTTTCCTCCCACGCACCAAAGGCGTGCAGGCTCGTAGGTCAATTGGCTTGGCATAAATGTAAATTGTCCCTAGTGTGCGTAGGGTGGTGTTAATGAGCGGGGAGCGCTGGACCCGGTGGTCTGAAGGGCCCGTTTCCGCGCTGCATCTCTAAATGAACCAAAAACTCAACAGGGGGCATTCCGATAAAGTAGCCCATATAGACAGGGTGCCCGGCGGCAAAGACAAGGTAGACAGGCAGAACCTTTTTCCCCAGACTAGTGGGCGTAGAGTTTAAGAAAGAACTGCAGATGCTGGAAAATAGAAGGCGGACAGAAATGCTGGAGAAACTCAGCGGGCGAGGCAGCATCTATGGAGCCAAGGAAATAGGCAACGTTTCGGGACGAAACCCTTCGGGTTTCGGCCCGAAACGTTGCCTATTTCCTAATTCCTATTGCCTATTTCCTTCGCTCCATAGATGCTGCTGCACCCGCTGAGTTTCTCCAGCGGTGAGACCAAGCGGAGGCTGGGCGATCGTTTTGCCGAACACCTCCGCTCGGTCCGCAATAACCAACCCGACCTCCCGGTGGCTCAGCACTTCACTCCCATTCCGTATCCGAACTCTCGGTCCTGGGCCTCCTCCACGGCCAGAGTGAGCAACACCGCAAGTTGGAGGAACAGCACCTCATATTCCGCTTGGGGAGTCTGCATCCTCTGGGCTTAAACATTGAATTTTCTCAATTCTGTTAACCCTTGCTGTCTCCTCCCCTTCCCATCTCTCCCTTAGCCCTCGGGCCCTGGCATTCCTTCTCTCTCTATCTCTCCCCCACCCAAGTCGCACTAGCTTCTCATTTTCACACTATAAACAGCTTACAATGGCCTGTTTCCTTTATCATCGATACTTTTTTGCATATCTTTCAAACATTGTTCTTTATCTCTCCACATCACCGTCTATATCTCTCGTTTCCCTGATCCCTGACCAGTCTGAAGAAGGGTCTCGACCCGAAACGTCGCCTATCTCCTTCGCTCCTTAGATGCTGCTGCACCCGCTGAGTTTTCTCCAGCTTTTTGTGTAACCATCGAGTTTCTCCAGCACTTTTGTCAACCTTCCATTTCCAGCATCTGCAGTTCCTTCTCAAACATTAAAAAAAAAATGAATGTCAGCTTGTTTGAAAAAGATGAGAGGAGATTAGCTTTTAATTTTGTTCATTTGTGGATTTAGACCAATTGGCTTTTAGCTGGGAATAGTGCAACTAATTATTCATTTTCTCCTCCACTGGATGGTGACATTTCACTTTGTTCCCCGTGCTGTGACTGGTAGGGATTGTGCGGCTGAAATGACTTCTCGGCCCCGCATCACATCCATCTTGCCGACAACTACAGAGCAGTCCCGAACTACCGCCCACCTCATTGGAGACACAGGTTCCTGCTCTGCCTTTGATCGGACTTTGCTAGCTTTAGCTTGCACTAAAAGCCCTGTCCCACGGTACGAGTTCATCCCAAGATCTCTCCCGAACTCTGAGATTTACGGTAATGGCCGCTTGCCGGTACTCGGGGCTCTCGTGGACATTTGTTGAAAAGTCTTCACGAGTCTTCCCGTGCTTACCTGCCGTTAGCGAGTCTTCCCGAGTACCTGCCGTCAGCGTTCCGAGCTGCTAAGAGACATCCCCGAGCTCCGACGTACCCGCTACGTTCATTCTCCGTGCTTACCGCTACCGCTATCTCTATCGAGAGTGTGCTGGTGTACGGTATAACCACATGGTATGCCAGCTGCTCTCCTGTATGCCAGCGGACAGGAGAGCCCTTCAAAGAGTCATCAACACCGCCAAAAAAATCACTGGCCGCCCATTGCCCGGCCCGAAGGACATCTTCAACTCTCGCTGCCTTGGCAGGGCAGCCAACATCCTGAAGGACCCTTCCCACCCTGGTCACAACCTGTTCCACCTGCTGCCCTCTGGCAGACAGTACAGGCCTTTCAAAACCCGCACGGACAGACTCAGAGACAGCTTCTACCCCATAGCCATACGTGAGCTTAACAATGCAAAATAAGAAATAACACTCACATTCAACTGAATTGTTTTTTATATGTATATATTTTTACCCTTCCTTATATTTTTAAGATTGTTCTTGTGAATTGCACCGTTGGATTGACTTTTAAATTTTGTTCCCCCTTGTGCAATGACAATAAAGAGATTCTGATTCTGATTACCAGGAGTTTGATTTTTTTAAACTCGGGAGAGCTCTTGGAATAAACTCAAACTGTGGGACAGGGCATTAAACATCTTTCCCGTAATTCCCCATCTCATGTATCTGTACACACTGTGGACGGCTCGATTGTAATCATGTGTTGTCTTTCCGCTGATGGGATAGCACGCAACAAAAGCTTTTCACTGCACCTGACAATAAATTAAACTCAAACTCAAAGTTGTGTCTGGAGGGAATTTTTCTCGTCACCGAATTCTGCCATTGGTGCAGTTGAGGGCAGCTTTTAATTGGGGGAGGGCAAGGGTCCCACCTCACGATGTAGACAACCTCGCAATAAACTGAAAGAGTTAAGACTTGGAGATTATCCAAGACTAAAGGGCCTGTCCAACTTGGGCGTCATTTACGCCACATAATTTGCGCGACATCATTTATGCGACATCATTTACGCGCCACGACACACGACACGCGCATGGTGCTGGCTAACGTAGGCGTGACGCGCGGTCACGTACGGCGCCCCAGCATTTTGGGATGCACAAAATCTTCGTGACGCGCAAATGACACCCAAGTGGGACAGGCCCCGTAAAGTTCATGAATGACACAAGATGGTGCTGGAAACTCTTTGTGTAAGTCCACAGTGACGTCGACTATTCTTGCTCTACACTCACAGAGCCATACATCATAGAAACAGGCTCTTTGGCCCAACGTGCCGACACTGACCAACATGCCCCATCTACACTTACCCCACCTGCCCTATTGGCCCATAACCCTCTAAACCTATCTATGTAAATATCCAAATATCTTTTCAACATTGTTATTGTCCCTGCTGCAACGACCTGCCCTGTTCCATTTACTCACCTTCTGTGTGAAGACGTTGTCCCTCGGGTTCCTATTAAATCTTTCTCCTCTCACTTTGTTGTCCGGTTAGGTCTTCCCCTTTCACCTTAAACCTAAGTCCTCTGGTTTTTGATTCCCCTACTCTGGGTAAAAGACTGTGCGCTCACTCTATCTATTCCCCATGTGATATTAAACACCTCCAGAAGATCACCCTCAGCCCACTCAATCAATACTTTTTTTAATTTATGATTGTGTTTATGAATAGTATGGGCTTATTGGATTTTATGCAAAACAAAGAAAGTCTGTATCTAGATACATGCTACGATAAAGGTTGGTTTGAGTTGAGCTCATTGCCATGTGCAATGTGTTTAGGCGCAGTGAAAAGCTTTTGTTCCGTGCTAACCAGTCTTAAACAAGGCTTGAAGTACCATCAAACTATTGAGATACACACAAAATGCTGGAGTAACTCAGCGGGACAGGCAGCATCTCTGGAGAGAAGGAATGGGTGACGTTTCGGGTCGAGACCCTTCTTTAGACTAAGAGTGTATCAATAAACAAAGTCCAATTATAATTTACAGGTCTGAAGAAGTGTCCCGATCCGAAACATCGCCCATTCCTTCTCGCCAGAGATGCTGCCTGTCCCGCTGAGTTACTCCAGTGTTTTGTGTCCATCTTTGGTGTAAACCAGCGTCTGCAGTTCCTTCCTCCACATTGAGATACATAGATATTTTGTGCAGGTTGACCAGCCAGGCAACATGCTGACTGTATATCATGGTCAAACCGCAGGAGCCTGCCGACTTAACATAATGGAGCACGCGGTCCCTTGGTTAGGGATCGACTTCGGGAGCTCCATAGAAACATAGAAAAATAGGTGCAGGAGGAGGCCATTCGGCCCTTCGAGCCTGCACCGCCATTCAATGTGATCATGGCTGATAATCCAACTCAGTATCCCGTACCTGCCTTCTCTCCATACCCCCTGATCCCTTTAGCCACAAGTGCCACATCTAATGCCCTCTTAAATATAGCCAATGAACTGGCCTCAACTACCTTCTGTGGCAGAGAATTCCAGAGACTCACCACTCTCTGTGTAAAGAATGTTTTCCTCATCTCGGTCCTAAAGGAATTCCCCCTTATCCTTAGACTGTGACCCCTTGTTCTGGACTCCCCCAACATCGGGAACAATCTTCCAGCATCTAGCTTGTCCAACCCCTTAAGAATTTTGTAAGTTTCTATAAGATCCCCCCTCAATCTTCTAAATTCCAGCGAGTACAAGCCGAATCTATCCAATCTTTCCTCCTATGAAAGTTCTGACATCCCAGGAATCAGTCTGGTGAATCTTCTCTGTACCCCCTCTATGGCAAGGATGTCTTTCCTCAGATTTGGAGACCAAAACTGTACGCAATACTCCAGGTGTGGCCTCACCAAAACCCTGTACAACTGCAGTAGAACCTCCCTGCTCCTATACTCAAATCCTTTCGCTATGAATGCTAACATACCATTTGCTTTCTTCACTGCCTGCTGCACCTGCATGCCTACTTTCAATGACTGGTGTACCATGACACCCAGGTCTCGTTGCATCTCCCCTTTTCCTAATCTGCCACCATTCAGATAATAGTCTACCCTCATGTTTTTGCCACCAAAGTGGAACCAAAGCTCCAACTGCGGGAGCTTCGACCGCCCCGACGCCGGAGCTTCCATTGCCCCGACTACGGATAGTTCGTTTGCCCTGTCCACGGGAGAATAAAGAGGAAAGAAGATCAGACTTCGTATAGCTTTTTTCTGGAACGACTGTACGGTAAATCAAATGTGACTGTACCTTAAATGGTGCACGTGGCAATAATGGACCATTAAAGCCATTGGTCACCAAAACCCACCAGCATTTGTTTTGATAGATTAATTTTTTTTTTACAACCATCACATTAGAAACCTTTTTGTCGTGACTAGTGCCAGCGACATAAATATACTCAGGATAAGTAGACCATCCGTTACATAAGAGACGTCTGAGGTTTCTAGTAGCTCATGTGGGCTATAAATGCCTGTCTAACAAATGCTATTGCATTCGTCCCTTCATTTATTTATAACACAAGTATAGAAGCCATAAATAACTGCATCCACATGTATAAGCAGCTGGCTGGCAAGGCAAACCCTTACCGGCTGCAGAATCTTCAAACGAGGCAAGGTCACAATTACAACAACCCAGATAACACACATATAGTTTTAATAAGAGTATAACACACAGTGCTGGAGTAACTCAGCAGGCCAGGCAGCATCTTTGAAGGACATGGATAGGCAACATTGTTTGGGTCGAGACCATTCTCCAGTCTGTAAAAAGGGGCTTGAAGCGTCACGTACCCATATCATCCACAGATGCTGTAGGAAGGAACTGCAGATGCTGGTTTAAACCGAAGGTAGACACAAAATGCTGGAGTAACTCAGTGGGACAGGCAGCATCTCTGGAGTGAAGGGATGGGTCGAGACACTTCTTCGGACTATGAGTCAGGGGAAAGGGAAAGGAGAGATATAGACAGTGATATAGAGGGAAACGGAACAAATAAATGAACGATATGCAAACAAGTAACATGATAAAGGAAACAGGCCATTGTTAGCCGTTTGCTGGGTGCCAACAAGGACAGACAATGAGACTCAACAAGACGATTCAACAAGAGCCGACTGAAGAAGGGTCTCGACCCGAAACATCCCCCATTCCTTCTCTCCGGAGATGCTGCCTTACTCCAGCTGAGTCACTCCAGCTCCTTGTGCCTAGCTACGGTTTAAAGCAGCATCTGCAGCTCCTTCCTGTACAAGACGACTTTCAAACTGGTTCAACTTGGGGGGGGGGGGGGGGGGGGGGAGAGCAATGGAGAGAGAGGAAATGCAGGGTTTACTTGAAGTTAGAGAAATCATAATTGATACCGCTGGCATGTAAGCTGCCCAAGCGAAATATATCCTGGACCTGCACATGAAGCCCCTCTCTTCCCCTGACGCCTCCATTGATTGTGGATTTTCCATTATTTTCATTCATCCCAAAATGAATCCCTTCACAATTCTTCAGGCTGTTAGTGAAGCAATTCTCTAAAGGGCCGGTCCCACTTACGCGATCTTTTTTCGACAACTTGCATCATTAGTCGCAGCAGCTGTCCGAAAATTTCCAACATGTTGAAAATCCAGCGGCGACCAGAACAAGGTACAGCTCTTTGGGCGACTACATACAGGCATCACCCCGCGACATGTCGACACGTGACGCCAGTATGGTGGTGAGTAGTCGCCCAAAGAGTCGTACTTTTTTTGGTCGCCACTGGGTTTTCAACATGTTGGAAAATTTCGGCCACCTGCTGCCACCATGACGGGTGCCGGCAATCGCCGAAAAATCAATTGCGTGCGTGGGACAGGCCCTTAACGTGTGTACTCACGGTGGCCATGTAGTCCTGCAGCAGATCGACCCCTGTGTGACTCTGGTCACTCTCGCTGCCCACTGTGCCCAGGCTCAACTGCGAGTCGTGGCATGACGGCGAGGAGCTGTCGCGACAGTACGGGTCGAACATGTCCTGTGATCCATTGCTGCCCTCAACAAAAAAAACAGATGCGTGAAGCAATCCCCCGTGAAATGCGATGAAATGCAACAAAACCGGTGCATAGCCGGCGTATAGCCTCTCATCCATAGTCAAGGGACTTACAATGAACTGCAGCAGCTGAAGTCCGCCTCATACCCGTAGGTCTCAGTGGTTTGTCCGCTGTCACCTGCAGATTCAGTCAACAGAAGTCATAGAGTGATACAGCGTTGAAACTGGCCCTTCGGCCCAACATGCCCACACCGGCCAACATGCCCCAGCTACACTAGTCCCACCTCACTATTCCCACTTCTCCACCTCAGAGGGCAGTGGAGGCCGGTTCTCTGGATGCTTTCAAGAGAGAGCTAGATAGGACTCTTAAAGATAGTGGAGTCAGGGGATATGGGGAGAAGGCAGGAACGGCGTACTGATTGGAGATGATCAGCCATGATCACATTGAATGGTGGTGCTGGTTCGAAGGGACGAATGGCCTCCTCCTGCACCTATTGTCTATTGTCACTTGCCAGCATTTGGCCCACATCCCTCCAAACCTGTTCTATCCATGTACCTGTCTAGTTGCTTCTTAAATGTTGGCATAGTCCCAGCCTCAACTACTTGCTCTGGCAGCTTGTTCCACTCACCCCCAACCCTTTATGAGAAACTGTTACCCCTCAGATTCCTATTAAATCTTTTCCCCTGGTCCTCTGGTCCTCGATTCCCGTACTCTGGGCGAGAGACTCTACATCTACCCGATCTATTCCTTTCATGATCGTTTCCATCTCTACAAGGTCTCCCCTCATCCTCCTGTGCTCCAAGGAATAGTCCCATTGAAGAAAGGCAATGGATATCTTTAAGGCACAGACAGACAGACAGACAGACAGACAGACAGACAGACAGACAGACAGACAGACAGATTCTTGATTAGTACGGGTGTCAGGGGTTATGGGGAGAAGGCAGGAGAATGGGGTTAGGAGGGAGAGATAGATCAGCCATGATTGAATGGCAGAGAAGATTTGATGGGCCGAATGGCCTAATTCTTCTCCTATCCCTTGTGAGTTAAGATTGTTAGGAGAGTGGAACAAGCTACTAGTTTTGAGGGAGTGACCAGCTAATGCTTGGTTTTACATTCGTTTTTAGAGGTACAGCACAGAACCAGGCCCTTCGGCCCACCGAGTCCGTGCTGACCAGCGATCCCCACACACTAATGCTATCCTACACACACTAAGGACAATGTACTATTATACCGAAGCCAATTAACCTACAAACCCGCACGTCTCTGGGGTGTGGGAGGAAACCGGAGCACCCGGAGAAAACCCACGCAGGTCACGGGGAGAACGTACAAACTCCATACGGACAGCACCCGCAGTCGGGATGGAACCCGGGTCTCTGGCGCTGTGAGGCAGCAACTCTACCGCTGCGCCATCGTGCCACCCTCAACTGATCGAACATATATTTTGTTTGGTCTGTATACACAATGAAAGGCTTTTCTATGGAATGGAACTTTTAAAAAACTCTTCCACTCCTCTGGCATGAATATGTAATTATGAATGGGCTTGAGAGGGAAAAATAGATCAGCCGTGATCGAATGGCTGAGCAGACTCGATGGGCCGAATGGCCTAATTCTACTCCTGTGCATTATGGTCTTACAGTATGAACATGGATATGCAGGGCTGTTCAAGAAGGAACTGCAGATGCTGGAAAAATCGAAGGTAGACAAAAGTGCTGGACAAACTCAGCGGGTGCGGCAGCAACTGTGGAGCAAAGGAAATAGGCAACGTTTTGGGCCGAAACCCTTCTTCTTCGAAGGAATTAGGCAACTTTTCGGGCCGAAATAGAAGGAGCATCTATGGGGACCAGACGATCGACTGTGTGGACCGTTCTGGCAACAATTACACGTCTACCCAAGAAAGACGCTGGTTAATAGGCAACATTTGGGGCCGAAACCCTTCTTTGAGCCCGAAAAGTTGCCTATTTCCTTCGCTTCGTAGATGCTGCCTCACCCGCTGAGTTTCTCCAGCACTTTTGTCAACCTATGGATATGCAGGGAATGGAGGGAAAATGAATCACGTGCAGGCAGACGCGATTAGTTTGACCTGACGCGGACATGAAGGTCGTACGATCCTGTGTTTGCAGCCCGGACTCACTTCTCTCCATTAACCAGCGTCTGTCTGGGGTAGACGTGTAATTGTTGCCAGACCGGTCCACGCAGTCGATCGTCTGGTCCCCATAGATGATACGGAACACTTGGCAGATGAGAGCACAGTACTCTTCCGCTGAGTCCTAATTTGGGAAACAAGGAGAGAGAGGGGGGGAGGGGGGGGAGAGGGGGGGAGGGGGGGAGAGGGGGGAGAGGGGGGAGAGGGTCGGTTTAGTTCAGAGATACAACGTTCAGTGCCCCCCCGAGTCGGCACCGACCAGCGATCCCCGCACATTAACACTATCCTACACACTATTGGGCCAATTTACACATTTACACCAAGCCAATTAACCTGCAAACCGGTGGGGTGGGGAGGGGTGGTTGGAGGGGGAGGGGGTGGAGGGAGGGGGGAGGGGGGAGGGGTTGTGGGGGAGGGGTGGGGGGAGGGGTTAAGGGTGGGGGGAGGGTTGGGGGGGAGGGGTGGGGGGGAGGAGTTGGGGGTGGGGGGAGGGGTGGGGAGGGGTGGGGGGAGGGGTGGGGGGGCACTTTCAGTGAACCCTTGTAACTTTTGGATGGTTGAGGTGAAGACAGTCCTCACCCTGCTACCCATGACCAGGATGACCAGGTTGCAGTGGTTCTCCGCGCTGGGCGCAGCGTCCTGCCCATCGGCCGCACCACCGCTCGCCGCTCTCCGCTCCAGACTGCCCCCGGCAGCTACCGCCGCCACGCCCAGGCCTAGTGGGAGGTAAAACACCACGACATTCATCGTAGACGAGACACAACGTGTGGAGCCAGCATCATCAGAGACCCACGCCACCCTGACCACCGCTCTCACTCCACCACCGCCAACAGGAAGAAGGTAACGGAAGCCTGAACTCTGTAGCGTCCGGCCATCATCTCCTGCATCAGGGGGATGTCAGCTCCCCCGCGCCGGGCAATCGAACCTCGCGTTGGGGCGGTCGAACCTCGCGTTGGGGCGGTCGAACCTTCCCGACTAGGCTCTCCCGAGACTGTGAGCCGTCGATGGTAAGTCCGCCGGCCGCGGTTGGGGCGATCCCAGGCACGTGATCGGCTCCGATGCAAGTCCACGCCCCGCAGTGGGGCCCAAAGTCAGTCCCAGGAGGCCTCCAGCTCCATCGATGGCAGGCCGCAGAGCGACCGGAGAATGCGATCCGGAAAACAATCCCAACTCCGGTAAGGTGAGAAACTGAAAAATACGTTTCCTCCGACTCCCCTCCCTCTCCCCCTCCCCCTCCCCCTCCCCCTCCCCCCACGTAAAACAATCCAGAGAACATTTACACAAACTTTTAACACACACTAAAAATTAAAAAAAAGACGCCAACACAGGGATATGGATTATATGCCGGCAGATACGAGCTGGTCTTGGCATTGTGCTCGAGACATTGTGGGCCGAAGGGCCTGTTCTTGTGCTGTATTGTCCGAAGTGGGAGGACACCGGAGCTCCCGGAGGAAACACATGCGGTCGTGCAAACTCCACACAGGCAGTACCCGAGATCAGGATCGAGCTTGCTCTGGCACCGTGAGGCTGCGCCACTCTGCTCCCTTGAACAATGCTCCAGAAGCAATTTGGTGTCTTTAATATTCATCAGAAAAGATAAAAGCTGGTGCGTGTGGGTTGTTCAACAGCCCCACAACAAGGTATCGAGATAATGTCACCAACTATTAGAGAGCAGCGCAAGTCAGTTATTAATGTCATTTTAACCTTGAGAGCGACGGAACATCCTGCAGCACTTTGTGTTTGATCTAGCACAGCTGCAGGGGACGTTTAGAGACACTTTCAACAAGTTAATTCTGCATTGATATCAAGTACTATGGTGCAGAGTGAAGGCAGCTTGATTAAATAATGTGAGTTGAATTGGAACGAGGCTTTGCTAAGTGATTTGAGCTGAAGTGTAATTGGGTTTAAGTTTCATATAACACATGGTTTAGCGTGATCCATACACATGTTAGGACAAAAGGTACAAACACAAGGGCAGCACGGTGGCGCAACGGTAGAGCTGCTGCCTCACAGCGCCAGAGACCCAGGTTCGATCCTGACTACGGGTGCTGTCTGTACAGGGTTTGCATGTTCTCCCTGTCACCGCGTGGGTTTTCTCCGGGTGCTCCGGTTTCCTCCCGCATCCCGAAGATGTACAGATTTGTAAGTTAATTGGCTTGGTATATAAATATAAAATTGTCCCCAGTGTGTGTAGGATAGCGTTAATGTGTGGGGATCACTGGCCAGGGCAGACTCAGTGGGCCGAAGGGCCTGTATCCGCGCTGTATCTCCAAACTAAACTAAACCAAATGAGGAACTGCAGGTATCATAATCCTGAGTAAAACACAAAGTGCTGGAGGAACTCAGTGGGTCGGGCAGCGTCCGTGGAGGCAATAAACATTGACCTCCACCAGTGAGTCTGGAGAAGGGTCCCGACCCAAAACATCACCTGTCCATTCGCTCTACAGATGCTGCCTGGCCCGCTGAGTTCCTCCAGCACATTGTGCTTTGCTCAGGGCACCAGCTCAATAGGAATGGGTGACGTTTCGGGTCAATTGACAATAGGTGCAGGAGTAGGCCATTTGGCCCTTCGAGCCAGCACCATCATTCAATGTGATCATGGCTGATCATCCCCAATCAGTACCCTGTTCCTGCCTTCTCCCCATATCCCCTGACTCCGCTATCTTTAAGAGCCCTATCTAGCTCTCTCTTGAAAGTATCCAGAGAACCGGCCTCCACCTGAGGCAGAGAATTCCACAGACTCACAACTCACAACACAAAAAGTGTTTCCTCGTCTCTGTTCTAAATGGCTTACCCGTTTTTCTTAAACTGTGGCCCCTGGTTCTGGACTCCCCCAACATCGGGAACATGTTTCCTGCCTCTAGTGTGTCCAAGCCCTTAATAATCTTATATGTTTCAATGAGATCCCCTCTCATCCCTCTAAACCCCAGAGAGTACAAACCCGAGACAAGAAACGTCACCCATTCCTTCTCCACTGAGATTGTACTCGGCTTGTACTCGCTGGAATTTAGCAGATTGAGGGGTGGGATCTTATAGAAACTTACAAAATTCTTAAGGGGTTGGACAAGCTAGATGCAGGAAGATTGTTCCCGATGTTGGGGAACTCCAGAACAAGGGGTCACAGTTTAAGGATAAGGGGGAAATCTTTTAGGACCGAGATGAGAAAAACATTTTTCACACAGAGAGTGGTGAATCTGTGGAATTCTCTGCCACAGAAGGTAGTTGAGGCCAGTTCATTGGCTATATTTAAGAGGGAGTTAGATGTGGCGCTTGTGGCTAAAGGGATCAGGGGGTATGGAGAGAAGGCAGGTATGGGACACTGAGTTGGATGATCAGCCATGATCATATTGAATGGCGGTGCAGGCTCGAAGGGCCGAATGGCCTACTCCTGCACCTAATTTATATGTTTCTATGAGATGCAGCCTGTGCCGCTGAGTTACTCCAGCATTTTGCGTCTATCTTCAGTGTTAAACAGCGCCTGCAGTTCCTCCCTCGGCACTAGGTTAATACTGTGAATTAATCACCCAAATGAAATGTTGGCGTGGGCTGATGTCCGTGAGTCTCGCCGGTGTCCGTGTTACTGCACCTGTTTTCAGAATGAGTAGATGGAGTGCATCATCGTGGATGTAGGAGACCGCGGCGATCTCATGGGTGGGTATTCGGAGGATCAGCTCCTCGTTGTCGCGCCAGGTGAGGAGCAGACAGCGCGCAGACAGGCTCAGGATGATGTCCTGGTCGGCAGTTGTCTGCAACGGCAGCTGCTTCTGCTCCTGTGAACAACCAGCACAATATCATCAATTATTTGGAGTAACTCAGCGGGACAGCTAAATCAACATTCCTCTCTCCATCAATCCCCCACCCAAGTTGCACCAGCTTCTTGTTTTCACCCAACAAACAGCTAACAACGGCCCGTTTCCTTTATCATCGTTACTTTCTCGCATATCTTTCATTCATTGTTCTTTATCTCTCCACATCACATCATCTCTCATTTCTGTTAACCCTAAACCAGTCTGAAGAAGGGTCTCGGCCCGAAACGTCACCCATTCCTTCCCTCCAGAGATGCTGCCTGTCCCGCTGAGTTAGTCCAGCATTTTAGAGAATGGAGTGGCTGGGCTTGTACAAATTGGAGTTTAGATTGATGAAAGGTGATCTCATTGAGACATATAAGATTGTTACGGGTTTGGACACACTAGAGGCAGGAAACATGTTCCCGATGTTGGGGGAGTCCAGAACCAGGGGCCACAGTTTAAGAATGAGGGGTAAGCCATTTAGAACGGAGATGAGGAAACACTCTTTTTCACAGAGAGGTGTGAGTCTGTGGAATTCTCTGCCTCAGAGGTCGGTGGAGGTCGGTTCTCTGGATACTTTCAAGAGAGAGCTAGATAGAGCTCTTAAAGACAGTAGAGTCAGGAGATATGGGGAGAAGGCAGGAACGGGGTACTGATTGGGGATGATCAGCCATGATCACATTGAGTGGTGGTGCTGGCTCGAAGGGCCGAATGGCCCACTCCTGCACCTATTGTCTATTTTGTGTCTATGTTCGGTGTAAACCAGCATCTGTAGTTCCTGCCCACACAGCGCAATTACTCCCACACTTTTCATCTGCCTGGTTTCCTATTCGTACAAATCTCTTTACATCTAAAAACAAAACTCTTTTTGTGTTGACAAAATAATTAAACAGCGTTGATCAAATGTGTAGAGTTCTGGTCGCCCCATCACAGGATGGATGTAAATACTTTGGAGCGGGTGTGGTCGAGGTTCACCTGAATGTTGCCGGGTTTAGAGGGTTTTTGCCGTGTTTAGAGGGAGAGATGGGACAAACTGGAATTGGTTTCTCTGGGGAATTGGAGGCTGAGGAGAGACCTTTAGTTTGGTTTGAACATCCCGACGAGCGGGCCTGTACATGGGCCGTCCATCCGTAGCAGCAACTACAGAGGGTTCATGGCCCCGACCACGGGTGAACAAGGGAAACGGTTTGGCCGAACTTTGTTGCCTTCTACCACAGTGAAAAACGCTGTGGTGGATGCTTGTGTTAAATTTGATTGTGTATCGTGTGTTGTTTTTAAGTGTATCGCTGCTGGCAAATTCATTTCACTGCACCTTCGGGTGCATGTGAGGAATAAAATGGACTTTGACTTTAGCATGGAAGCAGGTTCTTTGGCTCACTGAGTCCACACTGACCAGCCATTAATCTTTCTATCATGAAACATTTTGAAAAGGGGTGATATCATATATTAGTAATGGGTTTTCACACCTCTCGATATTCGTTGTTTAACAAAGAACTGCAGATGCTGGAAAAATTGAAGGTAGACAAAAATGCTGGAGAAACTCAGCGGGTGAGGCAGCATCTATGGAGCGAAGGAATAGGTGACGTTTCTGGTGGACACCCTTCAGTCTGAAGAAGGGTCTCGAACTATTCCTTCGCTCCATAGATGCTGCCTCACCCGCTGAGTTTCTCCAGCATTTTTGTCTACCTTCGACCTCTCTATTCTGCACACTCAGGACAATTTACAGAAGACAATTAATCTACAAACACGCACATCTTCGGATTGTGGGAGGTAAACCGGAGCACTGGGAGAGAACCCACACGGCCATAGGGAGAACGTACAAAATCCTCGTGGGCCGGACCCGTAGTCAGGATCGAACCCTGGTCTGCCAAGGCATGCTGGATCTCCTGGTTGCCAACCATTTTAACTCCCCATACCATTCCCAACCTTTCTGTCCTGGGCCTCCTCCATTTGCGAAACAGAGGCCACATGCAAACTGGAGGAACAGCACCTCACACTCCACTTGCGTAGCTGACAAACCCCAAATTCCCCAATTTTAGGAAACTAACCAATAAATCTTTCCTTCCTCATTCTTCCACCCCCCCCCAACCCCCACTTCCCTGTACTCCAGCTGTATGCAAACCCATTTATCCCACTACCCACCCCCCCCCCCCCCTCCACACTGTTCCCTTCCTCCAGCTTTAAATGTCAGGCTTCTTCTCCCCTTGTCTCACTGTCTTTTGTCCCCTTTTTATTTCTTCCTCCCAGACCTCTCCTCCCGCTTTCTCCCTGCTTCTGCGAGCTGTCTCAAGAAGGGACGCGACCCGTAGGGTTCCCGACTTTCCCACTCCAAAGGTCAAAATAAGGGACAAATTCCCGACGGCAATTCGTTGACCGACTGGGCCGTGGCTGGGTAAATGATGAGTTGGCCCGGGTGCTGGACTGCACACAAAATCTAGCCGGCGGGCCAGCTGAGGAGTTTTGGCCTGGGCCGCGCGCAAAGTCTGGCGCCCCGTCCAACTCATAAACCGATGATCGGCCGCGAGAAGGAGGGGTGGTGGTGTCGGCGGTAAGCGAAGGTCCGAAGGTCAGACAGTCGTCCGGGCTGCCGACCGACCAACGGGGCCACGGGCGAGGCGCTGCTGCTGCTGCTGCACTCCATGGGCTGCACTACGTCGGGACGGGTGAGGCGGGGCCGGACACGGCGCTCCGACCCGACGGTCCCCTCAACCCGAGTAGTAGCGGGACAAGGGCGGTCTCGTACGGGACAAACCAATTTAGCCCAAAATACGGGATGTCCCGGCTAATACGGGACAGTTGGCAACCCTACGGACCCGAAACATCATCTGTCGATGTTCTCCGTTGAGTCAGTCCAGCATTTTGTTTTCCACTCAAGATTCCTCGTGCCAACGTTGTTTCATTCACGTTATTGTCGGGGACTCCTCCCTTACCCTGGCTGTGTCGAGAAGCTGCAGCACTTCAGCTCTGCTCGCTGGGTTTAAAGAACATGACACCCATGTCAAATGACCTAAAAACTGGAGAGAAAAACAAACATCTGTGAGGATAAAGAAACACGGAACTGCAGATACGGGTTTACACCAAAGTACACGATCCCTACACACACTAGGGACAAGTTGTACATTACACCAAACTTTGCATTAAGAGTATGTAAGGTGATACCTGCTGAAGAGAAGTAGCCACTCTTTGCAGGGTTACCTGGTTTGCGGACGGGTGAACTGATGTGAAGACTCTCGCTCAATAAAACGTACGTTTTTGGTAACCCAGTCGTCTGGTCGATTATTGTCGCAAAAACAACCGATTAAAAAAGTTTAAATCCTCAAATTTACCTGCAAACATGTACGTCTTTGGAGTGCGGGAGGAAAACGGAAGATCCTGGAGAAAATCGAAGTGGTCACGGGGAGAACATACAAGGCTCGAAGGGCCGAATGGCCTACTCCTGCACCTATTTTCTACGTTTCTATGACATCGCCCGTAGTCAGGATGGAACTCGGGTCTGCGGAGCTGCAAGTGCCGCAAGAATCAAACCATTCTCTGCCTAGACAACGATCCTTGCACATCGAAGAGAAAAACCGTCAAGAACAGCGAGAAACGAAATTGCTCCGAAGAGGCCTGTCCCACTTAGGTGATTTTTTGGGCGACAACCACAAATTTTTCAACACGTTGAAAACTTTAAGGGGACAGTGGCGACAATTTTTGCTGTGGTAGGTTGTCATAGGTGAATTCCATTAAAACTAGTCCCTGGCAGTCTCCTAAGTGATTAAGAAGGAACTGTAGATGCTGGAAAATCGAAGGTAGACAAAAGTGCTGGGGAAACTCAGCGGGTGCGGCAGCATCTATGGAGCGAAGGAAATAGGTAACGTTGCCTATTTCCTGAATCGGTCTCTATTCGGCCCGAAACGTTGCCTATTTCCTTCACTCCATAGATGCTGCTGCACCCGCTGAGTTTCCCCAGCACTTTTGTCTACACTCGCTTAAGTGGGACAGGCCCTTTAATATATATATATTTTTAAAATTTTATTTATTAGTGGTAAATACATCAATGTACACATATATACTGTTACAATCATTGTACCCCATAATTTTATCGCTTTTAAAGAAAAAGAATAGAGAGAAAGGGTTTGGACAGGCTAGATGCAGGAAGATTGTTCCCGATGTTGGGGGAGTCCAGAACAAGGGGTCACAGTCTAAGGATAAGGGGGAATTCCTTTAGGACCGAGATGAGGAAAACATTCTTTACACAGAGAGTGGTGAGTCTCTGGAATTCTCTGCCACAGAAGGTAGTTGAGGCCAGTTCATTGGCTATATTTAAGAGGGCGTTAGATGCGGCACTTGTGGCTAAGGGGATCAGGGGGTATGGAGAGAAGGCAGGTACAGGATACTGAGTTGGATGATCAGCCATGATCATATTGAATGGCGGTGCAGGCTCGAAGGGCCGAATGGCCTACTCCTGCGCCTATTTTTCGATGTTCTATGTTTCTAAAGAGAGTGAAATGTGAAAAGAGTTGTGATAGTGAAAGAGCGTGCCAGAGGGGAGAAGAAACCCTTGGTCAAAGAATTAGAAAAGGGGCTTAAAAGATAGACCCTAAAAAAAGAAAAAGAAAAAAAAAAAGCCAGTTACTATGTTATATATATCACGCAAAAGGAATCCAGCAACTCGATAGGTTTTCATCCCCCCTACCAAGGCCCGTGGTACTCCTGCACCCTATCTTTGTAGTAATTCTATAAATGCAGACCACGTCAAGTCTGCAATTTATCCCATCAGATAAAGCATAAAAAGAAGTTTAATTTGACACCTAATTCCCTTTCATATCTTCAGTATTAAGAAAGTTATGACCATTCGGAAATTAGCATCTTGTTCCCCAATTGCTTCTCAATTGACTTAACTCAAAAGCTGTGATCGAGGACAGTCAAAAGCCCATAACATTCTTAAAAATTAAGAGAACTCAGTTATTATGGATTGAAGCATTCTGAAACAAATATGAAACAATCTTACTTGAATGACCGGAAATTAAAGCATATAATTAGTTAATCTAATTGTAGCTAATTACAAAATTCAATGAGTAGATCTAAACATCTATCCATTTCTTAAGAAAAGATACTTTTTTTAAAATTGCCTAAGTGTCCAAATAACATTCACACAATAATCCACCATATAACATAATTTTTAAATCTCATTTTCATGAATTTATAGGCCAAATGGAAGGAATTTAGTGTTTAATGCCTGTAAATTAATGGCCATTTAAATCAACTAGCGAGTGGGTTTTAGTGGAATGCGGTGGATTAGAACGTTGTGGTTTGCGGTGAAGTCAGTATGAAAAATACAGCCGGTTCATACATTTTTTTTTGTCCCCTTCTCGCAACATGAAATTGTTATTAAAGCCTTCCTAAAAACCAAGTTTTTATGTAAAAATAAACTGTGTAGCTTCTTTTATCGCCTACGTTAGGTCCGTTCCGCTGTCACCGTTCACAGCTTTAGAAGATGATTTTTAAACTACTCTAGTTAATAAATAATCTAGCGTAGTTTAAAAATACCTTTATGAATGAAATGTCGGAGCGATTTCTCTTTCGCGACGAAATCGCCCGACATGGATCGACTTGGACTGTCTAGAGAAAAATCGGCATTTTAAACCCGCCCCCCTCTGAAAAGGCGCCAAAGTCGCGCACACAGGGAGCGGCAGAACTGCAGCGCTGCTAAAGGTAGGTATTGTAACATACCTAATAGAAGCGTTCTGATTTTCCTTCCAGGAGGAGTCTCATATCTTCCAGATGTACACAGGCCCTTTAATGATCAGGAGTTGAGCAAACCATTTGATATTATAGAGTCCAGTGGAAGGGCAGAAGGTGGAGGTTTTGCACTCTGGGGTTATTGAGTGGGCAGTTGTGTCACGTGGAATTATTGCTGTGCGTTTGACCAGAGGATTATCCCGTGTGACTGCCTTTTATCATATTTCAAAATGACTATCATTAACAGCGAGGGGAAAAGCGAATAAATTACAGGCCAATCAGTGAAAGGATACAGCTGCTTATTTTAAACAGATATTTAAAATCAATGGGTAAATGCCTTGGCTGCAATGCAAGATTAATGGACAATATACTTACCTTTTGTCATTCTGCTATTGTACAACAAATCATTTAAAAACAAAGCAGCAAATATACTTTAGATTAAAATCATGCATTGTTTGTGGCTCGGGCTCTCTGGGCAAATGTCATACATTTTCTTTGAATTTGGATTTTCCTTCGAAAAAGTGAGTTTACCACGATGAACTGATGGATGTGAAATGTGACGGGGATTGTTATTGTGAGGCTGTACGGTCGCTGTTAAGAGTTGTATGAAGTGAGGTGTTTTTCTGCTGGCGAGTGTAGAGTACGGAAATATTTAATGCCTCGTTATGCCCCAGATCAGGCCATAGTTGGCCACCATAATAAACCGTGATGAAGATACATCAATTGGTTTCTTCACACTGTTATATTATACCCACTCAGTCCTAGAGTCACACAACATGGAAACAGTCCCTTCGGCCCAACTTGACCATGCTGACCAAAAAGAAGGGTCCCGACCCGAAACGTCGCCTGCTCCTACTCTCCGGAGATGCTGCCTCAGCCGCTGAGTTTCTCCAGCATTTTTTGTCTACTTAAGATGTCTCGTCTAAGCAAGTCCCACTTGCCCGGGTTTGGCCCATATCCCTCTCAACCTTTCCCATCCACTAACCCATTTTAATCCATTAATCTGAACAGTTTCAATATCTCGAAACTGAACATTAATCAAGTCAAAATGCTTTATTTGTAGCCTCTGATAATGAACTGGTTTTAAATAGGAAAACATAATGCAACAACGGATGTGGACTAACTGCGTAGGGCAATGAAATTGAAAGTTATTGAAGGATGTGAAGAATACCAACCTTGCTCCTATGTCTGTCTGTCTGTCTGTCTGTCTGTCTGTCTGTCTGTCTGTCTGTCTGTCTGTCTGTCTGTCTGTCTGTCTGTCTGTCTGTGATTGCCAGCATGTGGTCTGTTGTCTCGCAGTAAGTATTTTGTTATTTGCCGACTGAGTTGATTTTGCATGTTCTGACCGTAGCTGCAGCCTTCACCGGGATTCGTGAATCACCCAGATTATAACACATTAAAAGCCCTGTCCCACGGTACGAGTTCATTCCAAGAGTTCTCCTGAGTTTGCCCTGATTCGAACATCGGAGATTTACGGTAACGGCCACTCGTCGGTACTCGGGGCTCTCGTGGACATTTTGCAACATGTTGGAAAATCTTCACGAGTCTTCCCGTGCTTACCTGCCGTTAACGAGTCTTCCTGAGTACCTGCCGTTAGCGTTACGAGCCGTTACGTTACGTTATGTCTAAGAGACATCCCCGAGCTCCGACATACCCGCTACGTTCATTCTCCGTGCTTACCACGAGTTTGATTTTTTTTTCTACTCGGGAGAGCTCTTGGAATGAACTCTTACCATGGGACAGGGCTATTAGGCTTGGAGCAGACCATCACGGCTTTTTCCCTCTCAGCTCCATTCTCCTGTCTTCTCCCCATAGCCTTTGACAACCTTGTCCATTTGAAAGTCTCTTCAACACACTACCACCGTTCCTACCCCCACCACAACCCTTAGCACCCACCACTGTCTGTGTACAAAACCTGGCCTCACTGCTCCTTTATGCTGAGTCCCCTCTCAGCTCAAATGTCCACTCAATAACCACGTTACGCTTCTGATCAGGTCAAGTGGTAACCATGTCGTCCAGTTCAACCAGTGGGACATGCTCATCCTTCATGGAAAGTCTGCTTCTGCAGACCAGGTGGAAGAGATCTTTATGAACCAATGGCTGGAGAGGGGACGCAACGACGTGCTGTGGAATGCGAAGGACTAGTGAGAGGGACACGGACATCCACTGCAGCCAAGAAGTCTGGGAGACGAGGAAACACTTTTTCTCACAGAAAATTGTGAGTCTGTGGAATTCTCTTCCTCTGAGGGCGGTGGAGGCCAGTTCTCTGGATACTTTCAAGAGAGAGCTAGATAGGGCTCAAGAATATGGGGAGAAGGCAGGAACGGGGTACTGATTGGGGATGATCAGCCATGATCACATTGAATGCCAGTGCTGGCTCGAAGGGCCGAATGGCCTACTCCTGCACGTATTGTCTGATGATGATTTTTCCTACCACTGGACTCTGACTTCTGCGGCTGAGAGGGTGGGGGATGACACAGTGCAACAGCTCCTCCACCGTAAAACTCGTTCACGCACGGGCTCTTTGCGCAGCCTTCTTCTCTGACTAATGAGCCATGTCAGAACTCACCAGAATCGAGACTGCACAACCTGCCATTGTCAACATAACAGCATCCCATAACCTGAGAGACGGTGAATGACCAACATGCACATATGCACGCACACACTAATTGGCATTAACTGGCACTAAGAAATTAATATTGAATTGCTAAACTTGCTATTGTGTTGTACTGCTTTCAGCTGCAAGAACGTGTAGCATCAATAAAGGGCTATAGGTCTATTGCGAGTATATGTACAGGGACATATCTATCCATGCACTGTATACTTGTATTTGTATTGATGCATTTTAAATATGTATGTCATGTTTTATACTTTGGCAATATAACAATGTATTTTATCATGCCAATAAAGTTTTTTAAATTGTAATTTAAAATTGAATTGAGAGAGAGAGAGAGAGAGAGAGAGAGAACATACTTTGACCTCTTTCTCCAGGTAATCGTGCAGCAGGATCTCAGGGTCGATGAGATAATCTGGAGGGAAGAGTGTGATGGAGTGTAGTGGTCTTCTGTACACACTGCTCCTGTCCTGCTGCCTCCTGTTCTTGGGAAACACCAGCCTCTTGATAGGAGACACAAACCCCTGTAAAGCACAAGAAGTACGCCAATGTCAGAATTTTGGAATATGCTCTTCTAACTGCCTCTTCAGGTAGACTCTGGAGGGAAGCCTTGGTCCATTCCAGAACCATTAAGGGCCTGTCCCACTTTCCCGAGTCCTCTGCCGAGTTGAAAGGACCTTAAAAAAAAGAAAATCAAGATTTTTGTGATCTACGAACTCCCGACTATTTTTTTTACTCGTGGACTTTTTCATCATGCTGGGAAAAAACGTCTCGACTTACCTGATGCCCCGAGTATCTACAGCTGGCATAACGAGCCACTATGATATATCTACGGCCTCCTACGGACATTCTCCGAGTTTGAATCAAGGGGAAAACTCGGGAGAATTCGTGAGTAATTCAGGAAAGTGTGACAGGTCCATGGAGCTCACCGTTTGACCTGTTCTTACAAAATATTAAATGGCCAGCTCGACATAGATGACCAAACCTACACCAAACCCAAACCTATTAGGAGCAGACAAGGGCATTCGATCCAATTTAAGATTCCAGCTACCAAGACAGATGTGTACAGCAATTCTTTCTTCCACCGCACAATTCAAGCATGGAATAGTCTTCACCCTGCCATGAAGAAGGGTTTCAGCCCGAAACGTTGCCTATTTCCTTCGCTCCATAGATGCTGCTGCACCCGCTGAGTTTCTCCAGCACTTTTGTCTACCTTCACCCTGCCATAGTTACCCAACCAGACACGTCTAAATTTAAGGTAGCTCATTTATTCCCCAAGAACCCTTTTTTTGCTCGAGTCCACCCTCCACCATCTCCAGTTTAAATTCCATTTGGAATATTTTTGGGGAACCGGGAAACCAAGAAGAACCAGGAGGTAAAAGCAACAAGGACTTCTCGGCAAGGCACCGTAAAGTAATGGAATATTGTGCAGGTCCGCCACCCATTTTCCAAGATCCTTGGTTCCAGAGCTTTTCCGGATTATTGGTGTTGCCGGACCAACAGAGGTCACGGCCTCTGAGCGGAGTCCAACGAACAGCACCGGAATGTTCCATCTAGGTCGCCAAGTGGCCGAGTTTACCGGCCCGCACTGTCGGCCTTGGAAGTCGGCTGTGGGAATGGATCTGCCGGTTCGGGCCGGGCCGGAGTTCCAGAGCACCGGCCGCAGGCGGCAAATTCCACCCGCCGATCAGCCGCGGGAATCCCGATGAAGTCGAGATCGGCCGCCTCACCCGGCCTTAAAACTTAGAGATGAGCAGAACCTTGAATGAGGATTCATTACTTTTGACGAGCAAAATCAACTTAAAGGCATTATGAGAGGAAACATTTCCGTCGCAGTTTATCAAATCGACCAGCGATCCCTGCACATTAACGCTATCCTACACCCACTAGGGACAAATTTTACATTTACCAAGCCAATTAATCTACAAACCTGTACGTCTTTGGAGTGTGGGAGGAAACTGAAGATCTCGGAGAAAACCCACGCAGGTCACGGGGAAAATGTACAAACTCTGTACAGACAGCGCCCGTAGTCAGGATCGAACCCGGGTCTCCGGCGCTGCATTCGCTGTAAGGCAGCGACTTTACCGCTGCGCCACCATGACCGCCCGGCTACACTAGTCCTACTTGCCCACATTTGGTCCATATCCCTCCAAACCGGTCCTATCCATGTACCCGTCTAACTGTTCCTAAATTGTTGGGATAATCCCAGCCTCAACTACCTCCTCCGGCAGCTCATTCCATACACCCACCATCCTCTGTGTGAAAGAAATACTCCCTCAGATTCCTATTAAATCTTTTGCCCTTCACCATAAACCTATGTCCTCTGGTCCTCGATTCACCTACTGTGGGCAAGACACTCTGTGCGACTGCCCGATCTATTCCTCTCATGATTTAAAGAAGAAAACACCTTGGATAACATCACTTCAATGACTGGAATATGGGACAACCAAAGTGCTCATTCAAATGTGCCACCCACTCCTTCTCGCCAGAGATGCTGCCTGCCCCGCTGAGTTACTCCAGCATTTTGTGTTAAGCCTTCTAATCTCTGACGAAAGGTTCCGACTGTCTGAAGAAGGTTCCTGGCCTGAAACGTCACCTATCCATGTTCTCCAGAGATAGACACATAAAGCTGGAGTAACTCAGCGAGACAGGCAGCTCCTCTGGAGAGAAGGAATGGGCGACGTATCCGGTCGAGACCTTTTTCTTTGGAAGGGTCTCATAGAAACGTAGAAACGTAGAAACATAGGTGCAGGAGTAGGCCATTCGGCCCTTCGAGCCTGCACCGCCATTCAATGTGATCATGGCTGATCATCCAACACAGTATCCCGTACCTGCCTTCTCTCCATACCCTCTGATCCCTTTAGCCACAAGTGCCACATCTAACGCCCTCTTAAATATAGCCAATGAACTGGCCTCAACTACCTTCTGTGGCAGAGAATTCCAGAGACTCACCACTCTCTGTGTAAAGAATGTTTTCCTCATCTCGGTCCTAAAGGAATTCCCCTTTATCCTTAGACTGTGACCCCTTGTTCTGGACTCCCCCAACATCGGGAACAATCTTCCAGCATCTAGCTTGTCCAACCCCTTAAGAATTTTGGGTTACACAAAAAGCTGGAGAAACTCAGCGGGTGCAGCAGCATCTAAGGAGTGAAGGAGATAGGCGACGTTTCGGGTCGAGACCCTTCTTCAGACCCTTTTTTCTTTGACGCCTGCGGGCTGCTGGAGGGCGGTGGAATGTCGTGGGTCGGCGGGCCCGAAGGCAGGAGTCTGCGGGCAGTGGAGTCGGGGTCGGCGGGCGATGCGTGGGTGGTCCCGGTGGGCGAGTGGTCGGTGGGGCAGCAAGGTTCAGCCCGCCCGGTGAGGCGGCGAGATGAGTGGGGTGCGGTGCGGCGGCCATGTTCGGGGGGCCCCGGTCCGGCGGCGATGCAAGGTGAGGCGGGTGCGGCGCCGATGCTCTGTAGGCCCGGTCCGGCGGCGATGCAAGGTGAGGCGGGTGCGGCTGTGGTCTTCGGCGGGCCCAGTACAACGGCGATGCTGGATGGGCCCGGTGCGGCGATGAGGGTAGGTGGTCCCGGCGGACGGCGAGGTTCGGTGGTCGCGTTGTGCTGGTGATGGGCGGTGGAACCAGGGAGGGTGAGATAAACAGAGTTACCGGGCAGGCAGCGGGACTGGGCATCACCGGTAGGCAGGTGGAGGTCGGCGGCAGCATCGGCGTGAAGGTCGGCGAAGGCGGCGTCCTGGTGAGTCCTGGAGGTGCTCCTGGTGGCCAAGATGGCGTCGGGGGACTCAGGCCGGAGGCTCGGGCCAGAGTTGGGGCCCGGGGCCTGCGGGCGTTCGAGTCGGGGATTGTCGGTAGCTGGAACGGCCTGGAGGCGGGCTAACTTCAGGTCCTTGGTGGAGGTAAGATGGGACAGGAATTGCTGATTGAAGCGGTGGATCTTCCGGAGGATGTAGTGTAGTTGGGGTCCGTTGCAGGTCTGGGTGAGTGAGGCCCGAAGATTCGGGAGAGCCAATGCGAGGTCCTGCTGGTGCCGGCGCATTGCAACCAGGGTGGATCTTAATGCCCGGTTGGAGAATTGCACAGTGTGGCGGCGGATGGCCAGTCGGTACCGATAGTCCGGCTGGGGTCCGAACTGGGAGGCAGGGAATTGGAGCTGGAATCCACGAGGTATGAGGTGGAGGCGCAGGCAGGCCCCGAGGAAGCAGATGTGGCTGTGGTATCGAGTCTGGGTGAGGATGTGGTCGTAGAGTTTGAGGGAAGGGGATATCACAGAGGGGGAGCAGTTAGAGAGGAGGTTGTGAAACTGTCTTCGTAGGGAGGAGGAGAACTTCTTCAAAGTAGGCATACCTTGAGGAGATATCGCAGTGGAGTAGACAAAGTGTTAAAGAAGGAACTGCAGATGCTGGAGAATCGAGGGTTACACAAAAAGCTGGAGAAACTCAGCGGGTGCAGCAGCATCTAAGGAGTGAAGGAGATAGGCGACGTTTCGGGTCGAGACCCTTCTTCAGACTGAGTCTCATCAATACTGAACCCCCAATACCGTGTGCTTTAAGTTTGTATGCTAATCTCTTATGCGGGACCTTGTTGAAAGCCTTCTGAAAGTCCAGATATAACACATCCACTGGTTCTCCCTTATCCACTCTACTAGTTACATCCTCGAAAAATTCTATCAGATTTGTCAGACATGATTTACCTTTCGTAAATCCATGCTGACTTTGTCCAATGATTTCACCACTTTCCAAATGCGCTGCTATCCCATCTTTAATAACTGACTCTAGCAGTTTCCCCACTACCGATGTTAGACTAACTGGTCTGTAATTCCCCGCTTTCTCTCTCCCTCCTTTTTTAAAAAGTGGGATTACATTAGCTACCCTCCAATCCTCAGGAACTACACTAGAATCGAAGAAATTTTGAAAAATTATCACTAATGCATCCACTATTTCTGTGGCTACCTCCTCGAGTACTCTGGGATGCAGACTATCTGGCCCTGGGGATTTATTGGCCTTCAATCCGTTCAATTTACCCAACACTACCTCCCGGCTAACCTGGATTTCACTCAGTTCCTCCATCTTATTTGACCCCCGTTCCACTGCTATTTCCGGCAGATTATTTATGTCTTCCTTAATGAAGACAGAACCAAAGTAGTTATTCAATTGGTCTGCCATGTCCTTGTTCCCCATGATCAATTCACCTGTTTCTGACTGCAAGGGACCAACATTTGTTTTAACTAGACTTTTTCTCTTCACATATCTATAAAAACTTTTGCAGTCAGTTTTTATGTTCCCTGCCAGTTTCCTTTCATAATCTATTTTCCCTTTCCTAATTAAGGGAACGTCAGCGATTCCTTCTCTCCAGAGATGCTGCCCGTCCCGCTGAGTTACTCCAGTATTTTGTGTCAATCTTCAGTTTAAAACCAGCGTCTGCAGTTCCTTGCTACACATTTCGTCTTCTCCAGAGACGCTGCCTGACCCGTTGAGTTAAGGTCCCATCCCACTTGGCCGTCATTTGCGCTTAATTTATGCGACATCATTCACGCGTCACAATGCAGGGCACACATGTTGTGATGCACGCGATGCGTGCATGGTGCGCGATGACATAGGCAGTGATGTGCGGCCACGTGCGGCGTTGCAGGATTTCATGATGTGCAAAATCTCTGCGAGCCATCTGCGTGACGCGGAAATGACACCCAAGTGGGACAGGCCCTTTACTCCAGCACTTTGTGCCTTGTTCTGCCTCTCATAATTTCACAAACCTCCATCAACTCCAATGATGGACTCAGTAATTAAGAAAACTGTAAAATATTTGGAGTCAACACTACTTTGTGGGCTATTATTATGCTTTGACATTTTACCATCCTCCCTTTCTTCACATCCTGATCCATTTTGATTTCTCATGGACTGTGAGCTTTGGCCCTTCCTCTGTGCTTTGTTTGTGCTGTCACTTGTAGGAAGCTCTTAGCCGACCCCGCCAAGCAAGTTCCGACTCCTTCTTCCTCTCCTACAGCAACATTCATCCAATGTTTTAAAGTTTATTTTCCTCCGTGTTCAGGCCACCGCAGCCTAGACAATGAATTCCACAGAATCTTGCCGTCTACTCTTGCCGTTAACAGTGTGAAAGATATCAGAGACCGACACAAAAAGCTGGAGTTATGGGCCTGGCACCTACTCCAGCATTTTGTTACTATCTTAAATGTAGAGCAAGATGGGGGCAAATGGCCTGGGAGAGAGACCAGAATAAGATGCAATGTCAAATTCCCATCTACAAAGGATCAGTTCTTTTCATTATGGTGGCGTTTAGTTTGTGCCCAGTCTGTATTGGAGAACTTTATGTGTAGGCTTATTATTGTCATATGTACTGAGATGAAGTGAAAAGCTTTGTTTTCAAAGGTTTCAAAGGTCTGCCTCAGAGGGCGGTGGAGGCCAGTTCTCTGGAAGTTTTCAAGAGAGAGCTTTGGGGATGATCAGCCATGATCACAGTGAATGGCAGTGCTGGCTCGTAGGGCCGAATGGCCTACTCCTGCACCTATTGTCTATTGTCTATTGAGATGTGTGGGGCAGGTTTTTTTACACAGAGGGTGGTGGGTGCCTGGAGGGCACTGCCAGGGGTGGTGGTGAAGGCAGATACGATGGTTGGATGGGTACATGGGTATGGAGGGATATGAAATGTGTGCAGGAGGCAGAGATTTGTTGAACTTGGCGTCATGTTCCGCACAGACATTGTGGGCCGAAGGGCCTGATCCACTGCTGTACTGTTCTATGTTCCGTGTCTCTGTAGTGAGGTTTGACAAATATGAAAAGGCACATCGATGAAACTTATTTAGACTTTAGAGACACAGCGAAGGACAGGCCCTTCGGCCCAGCGAGTCCATGCCGGCCATCAATCTCCCATTCACATTAGTTCCACGTTATCCCACTTTCCCATCCGCTCCCTGCACACTCGGGGCAATTTACAGCGGGCCAATTAACCTACAAACCCGCACGTCTGATGCGGGAGGGTGTGGGAGGAAACCCACGCGGTCACAGGGAGAACGTGCAAACTCCACACAGACCGCACCTAAATTGTTTTCCCTCTTTCCCAGTTCAACTGATGGATACCAAACTTGAAATGTTAAGTCTGTTTCTCTTTCCACAGATGATGCCCAACTCATTGGGTCTCTGAGATAGACAGAAATTCCGGAGAAACTCAGTGGGTGCAGCAGCATCTATGGAGCGAAGGAAATAGGCAACGTTTCGGGCCGAAACCCTTTGGGTTTCGGCCAGAAACGTTGCCTATTTCCTTTGGGTTTCGGTCTGAAACGTTGCCTATTTCCTTCGCTCCATAGATGCTGCCGCACCCGCTGAGTTTCTCCAGCGATCGATAATCCCTCCTGAGCACTGATACTGGGCCTCGACCCGAAACGGCACCAATTCCTTTTTCTCTAGAGATGCCGCCTGATCCGCTGAGTTATGGCCCTGTCCCACTTAGGCGACTCTTTAGGCGACTGCCAGGGACTAGTTTTAATGGAATTCACCTACCACACCGGGCGGCAACCTACGGCAACACCTATGACAACCCACGACAAGCTAAGACAACATGTTGAAAATTTTGATGCAGTCGCCTGTAGTCGCCCAAAAAATAGACAATAGACAATAGGTGCAGGAGTAGGCCATTCGGCCCTTCGACCCAGCACCGCCATTCACTGTGATCATGGCTGATCATCCCCAATCAGTACCCCGTTCCTGCCTACTCCCCATATCCCCTGACTCCGCTATCTTTAAGAGCCCTATCTAGCTCTCTCATGAAAGCATCCAGAGAACCGGCCCCCACCGCCCTCTGAGGCAGAGAATTCCACAGACAATCTCCTTTAAACTTTGCCCCTCTCACCTTAAAGCTGCACCCTCTAGTCTTTGAGATATTAGTTAAGTTAGATAGATACAGCATGTGATGAGGAAAGCACTGCAGATGCTGGTTAAAATCGAAGGTCGACACAAAATGCTGGAGTAACTCAGCGGGACATGCAGCATCTCTGGAGAGAAGGAATGGGTCGAGACCCTTCTTCAGACTCCGTTAACCCAGGATTATCAGTACTGGCACATTATTTACTTTAAGACAAGCAGTCTTGTCAGAATCTTTAAGTAAGACGAGAAATAAATATTACAAATCCTAGCCGGTGGAAAACTGTTACTTTGTTCCTGACTGACAATCCAGCGTCAACGAAGAACGAGAAAGACCACGGACTGAACACACAGTTTCACAGAGAAGCTTCATCAGAAAACAGTTCTCACCACCATTCCCTCTACCCAGCGCTGTCCCGTTACGCACATTACTGACACTCACACCCTGGTCGCCCAGAATCAATTCCAGAACACAACACACAGACTATTGAAAACCCAGTCACAGGGTGTCAAATAGATTGCCAGCAACTCACATCTCTGTCGCCCCTTAAATATGCCCTGAAGTGAATAAAAAAGGAAAAGACACACACACACACACAGAGCGACACACACACACACACACACACACACACACACACACACACACACACACAGCGACACACAGCCACACTCACACACACAGCGACACACAGACACACTCACACACACAGCGACACACAGACACACTCACACACACAGCGACACACACACAGGCAGACACACACAGGCAGACACACACAGGCAGACACACACAGGCAGACACACACAGGCAGACACACACAGGCAGACACACACAGGCAGACACACACAGGCAGACAGACACACACAGGCAGACAGACACACACAGGCAGACAGACACACACACACAGACAGACACACACACACAGACAGACACACACACACAGACAGACACACACACACAGACAGACACACACACACAGACAGACACACACACACACACACACAGACACACACACACACACACACAGACAGACACACACACACAGACACATAGACACACACATACAGACACACACATACAGACACACACATACAGACACACACATACAGACACACACATACAGACACACACATACAGACACACACATACAGACACACACATACAGACACACACATACAGACACACACATACAGACACACACATACAGACACACACATACAGACACACACATACAGACACACACATACAGACACACACATACAGACACACACATACAGAGACACACACACACACAGAGACACACACACACACAGAGACACACACACAGAGACACACACACAGAGACACACACACAGAGACACACACACAGAGACACACACACACAGAGACACACACACACAGAGACACACGCACACAGAGACACACGCACACACAGACACACACACACACAGAGACACACACACACAGAGACACACACACACACAGACACACACATAGCGACACAGACACACACACAGCGACACAGACACCCACACACACAGCCACACACACAGCCACACACACAGCCACACACACAGCCACACACACTCCGAGCTGCAGTTCTGACGGAACATTAACCAGCGCACAGAAACGTTACAATATTGCAGCTAAATTGATGCATTTCATCTGAAAAAATCCCCTGCTTTTTCCTCTGGAATTCTGAGCAAGGTTTAAGGAACATTTCTAGATACGAATCTTCCTGAAGCAACCAGTGGGACGTGCCTTTGCAGAATCTGCATTGTGTTTGACATGGAGTGGATTTAGCAGGTTTAGGGTTATAACATGTTGCTGCACGTACATTAGAAAGTCTTACAGCGACTGATGGAAACCGCTTACCTTCTTCACCTTCTTGATCTCCACGTCCATTGTCCTCGCTCGTCAGCTCTGTGGACGCGGCTTGTTTTGTTCCAGTGCTCTTTACATGCAGGAAACTCTCGATGAACCCCACCAAACAAGTCAACTGTTCGCAGCCCTTCCTCTCCTGGGACTGATAGCAAAACACATTGAAAATCCAGTGAATATTAATCAGCATCCATGCCCACGTTGATAGAAACGGCCACCAATAGATTTGGATTTTGACATCGAGGTTGATATTGAGATTAATAATATTTCGGAGATTATCAAGCCATTTTCGCCCTTTCCTAAGGGCTGCATTGATTTCCTTGCATCATCAGAAAGACTTTATTAGTCATTTCCTCTGGATGTGTTCCATCAATGTCCCCCCCACCCCCACCCTTCCCGGTTGGCTAATTGGAATTATTCCACTGCCAGACACCTCGGTGAAGCAGGAAGTGGCTTCCAATATCAGCCACCTTCTCAGCAAACTTTAACAGAGTTTTTAATAAATCACTCAGAGATCCTTTCATAGTTAATAACATCAACTTTCATAGTTAATAACAAGCAAATGGTATGTTAGCATTCATAGCGAAAGGATTTGAGCATAGGAGCAGGGAGGTTCTACTGCAGTTGTACAGGGTCTTGGTGAGGCCACACCTGGAGTATTGCATACAGTTTTGGTCTCCTAATCTGAGGAAAGACATTCTTGCCATAGAGGGGGTACAGAGAAGGTTCACCAGACTGATTCCTGGGATGTCAGGACTTTCATATGAAGAAAGACTGGATAGACTCGGCTTGTACTCGCTAGAATTTAGAAGACTGAGGGGGGATCTTATAGAAACTTATGAAATTCTTAAGGGGTTGGACAGGCTAGATGCAGGAAGATTGTTCCCGATGTTGGGGAGGTCCAGAACAAGGAGTCACAGTCTAAGGATAAGGGGGAAATCCTTTAGGAACTGAGATGAGGAAAACATTTTTCACACAGAGAGTGGTGAGTCTCTGGAATTCTCTGCCACAGAAGGTAGTTGAGGCCAGTTCATTGGCTAGATTTAAGAGGGAGTTAGATGTGGCCCTTGTGGCTAAAGGGATCAGGGGGTATGGAGAGAAGGCAGGTACGGGATACTGAGTTGGATGATCAGCCATGATCATATTGAATGGCAGTGCAGGCTTGAAGGGCCGAATGGCCTACTCCTGCAACTATTTTCTATGTTTCTATGTTTCCATCCGGTTTAATGAAGAATTTTGGTGAGCTCAATCTTTATCTTAAGCTAAATTGTGTTGTAAGAGACAGCAGGGAAACAGGCCCTTCGGCCCACTGAGTCCACACTCCTTCACACCAGTTTTTTGTTTATCCCATTTTCCCATCCACTTCCTGCACAGTTACCCTGCATTACGTCCTTGGGTTGTGGGAGGAAACTGGAGCGGATAAAGGCCGGATGCCAACAGGATTAACAAGCTCATCAGGAAGGCCGGCTCTGTCCCGGGGGCAGAGTTGGAGTTGGGTTCACGGGAGGTTGGTCTCGGAGGGGAGGATGCTCCTCAATCTGTGGAGCATCCTGGACAATACAGCTCACCCCCTCCGTGACGCACTGGTCAACCTGAGGAGCACCTTCAGCAACAGACTGGTTCCACCAAGATGCAGCACAGAACGTCACAGGAGATCCTTCTTCCCTGCGGCTATCAAACTGTACAACTCCTCCGCCTTCTGTCGTGGGGTAGACTGAGACTGACTCCCCTCCCTCCCCCCCAGCCCCCCCTTATCCCCTCACCCCCTCCCCCCCAGCCCCCCCAATCTTTGCACATCCCCAATCCTGGACTTTCAACTCGTTACTTTAATTTAATGTTCCACGTATCTCATTGTTTTTTTATGACACTTGGCAGTCCAATTTCCCTCCTGGGATGAATAGAGTTCTATCGTATCAGGATGGTGCTTAACAAATGTCAAGGTGATGGGTGAGGAGCACACACACACACCCTACTCTTGGAGCGAGTCTTCTTGCAGACGACCCATCTATCTGTCCCAACCCACTCGTGTCCCATCTGTGGGGCATCTGCCTCATTAGACTCATTCACCACTTCGCAACCCTCGGTGGTGGCAGCTGGTCTTTGCTCGAACCCGAGGGACCGCCCAAGATTCAAGTCCAGTTCTGCATTTCAACATTGGAGGATTGTGCATTGACGAGGCGAGAGGGGGAGAGATTTAATAGAGTCTGGGGCAACCTTTTTACCAAGAGGTTTAATCCGGACCAGGAATGAACTGCTAGAGTGGATACAATCAACGACTTTTAAAAGGGCTGCAGGGAAGAAGGAGGGAGGTGGCGTGGGCTGCAGAGAAATAAGGAGGACTAAAATTACACAAAGAGCTTCTGAAACTGTGTCGGCGCCAAAACACCTGGCGATCTTTGCGTACTGCCCAGGTGAAGTCTGCTGTGTGATTTTACCCAATTGTATGCACAAACAAAGAATGTCACTGTCTCTGGGTACATGTGAGAATGAAGTTTCATTGAATCATTGACATTTTGGAAATGAAGGGTTTAGGCTGAGGGCCATGGGCCAAATGCAGGCAAATTAGCCCAATATGCCAACTTGGTCAGCATGGACAAGGTGGGCCGAAGGGCCTGTTTCCACTCTGTGTCTCGACAGTCCAAAGAAAAGTAAAGTTACTGCACATGACTCGGTGCACATGACAATAAACTAAACTGAAGATTGATACTGAATGCTGGAGTAACTCAGTGGGACAGACAACATCTCTGGGAAGAAGGAATGGGTGGCGTTTCAGATCAAGACCCTTCTTTACACTTGGGCGTCATTTGCGCGTCACGCAGATGGCACACAAAGATTTTGTACATCCCAAAATCCAGGGGCGTCGCGCGCGACACTGCCTACGCCACCACGCGCGTACCACGTGCGCGTCACGAAGCGTAAATGATGTCGTGTAAATGATGCTCAAATGACGCCCAAGTGGGCCAGGCCCTTTAATGGTTGGCTTTTCGGGTCGAAACCCTTCTTCAAACTCAGCTAAACTAAACCAGTCAAAGGCTGATGGCTTGACAATGACCGTGCTAATTCAATGCCATTAAGATGAGAGTAGATACAGTAATCTAGTGGTGCAGATGAAGGAAGATCACTTGGGAGAACCATTAATCCAGTGAAGCGAGAGAAAGCCCAGACAAGGGTTGCTGAATAATGCTACTTACCATTTTCCTGATAAGGAGCACTTTGATCACCACATGATGTCCATTCGCCCAGATCAACAACACAGAGCTTTCACAGACCTCAATTATCTTATTAGCTCTGTGTTTAGTTTTCAGAGTTAGTCACCAGCAATAATAGGCTGCTGTTTAATTGGAAGGTCAATAGAACCACTGAACCAATAATTAGAATGTGAATTGCTGGTTTTAACAAGTGCTTTTCTGTGACACAAACTCCTCAGTTCAAAACATGATTCATTTTTAAAAACTGGTTTAAGTTGAAGAAAAAGTTGACTCAATGGTATAATATACGCGTTAGTTTCAAAGGTGTCACTTATGAATTTATTCGTATGTATTCCAGAGGGATATGTGCCAAACTTGGGTAAATGGGATGTGTTCAGTTGGGGTGTGTGTAGGAAGGAACTGCAGATGCTGGTTTAAACCCAAGATAGACACAAAAAGCTGGAGTAACTCAGCGGGTCAGACAGCATCTCTGGAGAGAAGGAATGGGTGACGTTTCGGGTGTCTGTCTTAGTTGGGGCATCTTGGTTGGCAGGGGCTGGGAGCCTGGAACACGCTTTGCCAGGGGTGGTGGTGGAGGCAGATATTATAGTGGTGTTTAAGAGGCTTTTAGGTAGGCACGTGGATATGCATGAATGGAGGGATATGCAGGACTGGCATCACGTTTGGCATGTGAGCCGAAGGGCCTGATCCTGTGCTGCATTGTTCTGGTGCTGCATTGGTTTCCATGATTAATTAGAAAGACAACCATAGAACCATTGGGCACCATATCTGAGGAAGGATGTTCAGCCTCTGGTGAGGCCCAAAGCGGTTTACAGTAATTATCCCAGGAATGTGTTGGTTAATTGCCTACAGTTTTGGTGTCCAAATCTGAGGAAAGACATTCTTGCCATAGAGGGGGTACAGAGAAGATTCACCAGACTGATTCCTGGGATGTCGGGACTTTCATATGAGGAAAGATTGTTTAGACTCGGCTTGTACTCGCTGGAATTTAGAAGGTTGAGGGGGGATCTTATAGAAACTTACAACATTCTTAAGGGGTTGGACAAGCTAGATGCTGGAAGATTGTTCCTGATGTTGGGGGAGTCCAGAACAAGGGGTCACAGTCTAAGGATAAGGGGGTTTTCCTTTAGGACCGAGATGAGGAAAACATTCTTTACACAGAGAGTGGTGAGTCTCTGGAATTCTCTGCCACAGAAAGTAGTTGAGGCCAGTTCATTGGCTATATTTAAGAGGGCGTTAGATGTGGCCCTTGTGGCTAAAGGGATCAGGGGGTACGGAGAGAAGGCAGGTACGGGATACTGAGTTGGATGATCAGCCATGATCACATTGAATGGCGGTGCAGGCTCGAAGGGCCGAATGGCCTACTCCTGCACCAATTTTTCTATGTTTCTATGTTTTTCTATGTTAACATATGATGAGCGTTTGTCGGCACCGGGCCTGTACTCGCTGGAGTTTAGAAGAATGATGGGGAACCTCATTGAAACGTAAAGAATAATGAAAGGCCTGGATAGAGTGGATGTGGAGAGGATGTTTCCACTAGTGGGAGAGTCTGGGACTAGAGGTCATGGTCTCCAAATTAAAGGAAGTTCTTTTAGGAAGATGAGGAGGAATTATTTTAGTTAGAGGGTGGTGAATCTGTGGAGTTCTTTGCCACAGAAGGCTGTGGAGGCAAAGTCAGTGGATATATTTAAGGCAGAGATAGATAGATTCTTGATTAGTACGGGTGTCGGAGGTTATGGGAGAAGGCAGGAGAATGGGGTTAGGAGGGAGAGATAGATGTGCCATGATTGAGACTTGATGGGCCGAATGGCCTAATTCTACTCCTATCACTTATGACCTTCCATGTTAGTCAGTCCTACTTAGCCAGTCCTCGGGCTATCCCAAGCTGACAATGTCAGACCTAAAAGTAATTTATAATGCGTCTCTTTAGTGCAGTGATTACCCTCCATGTCAGTGAAAGCTCATAATGTGGGCATAATCATAGTTGTGAATAGTCGTCCCATCTCAGTGTAGATAAGCACTTCTCTGAATTTAAATGATCTCAAAAGTTGACGCAGGATATTAACATCGTTTGGGAGAGAGCAAAAAAACCGGCAGGATTTAGATACTTCCTGAGGGAGAGCTTCACCAGTCATCTGAATTATTTCTATAAGATGATCGAGAATTTGCTGCGGCAGTTAAAATAAAAGACTCTATCATCTCCGATCCCTGCAGGAACAATTAACCTGGCTTTCTTTGATGGTTTTAGCCACTGTACACTCCGCAGATAATGTTGTCATCCAAAGTCTAATCAATGGACTTTATGACGGTCCATTAGCATAATTCAACATTCTGGGTACAAATATGTACGTGACTGCATTGATAAAGCCAAAACCATCATTAAAAGGATGCAATTAATATTCTGTTAGAAATTCAGAGATCTCTCGATGATTGCCTTGGAGGATATCTGATGCCCAATCTTTCAGCTCATCTCATTTTTAATAGGCAGCTCCCAATATACATTTCTATAATCTATTAATGTTCATTACTTAAATTAGTTGGTTTAAGATCAAATCAGAGACGTGTAGGAAGGAACAGCTGACGCTGGTTTAAACCGAAGATAGACACAACGTGCTGGAGTAACTCAGCGGGCCAGGCAGCATCGCTGAAGGGAAGGAATGGGTGACGTTTTGGGTCGAGGCGTCTGAAGAAGGGTCTCTCCAGAGATGCTGCCTGTCCCGCTGAATTACTCCAGCATTCTGTGTCAAATCGGAGACGTTTGGGAAGTTATTTTAATAAAGGATTGGCAAAAGGGATTGCAGATGCTGGAATCTTGAGCAGAACCTCAAGATTCCATACAAAACCTGCTGGAGGAACTTAATAAGTCAGGCAGCACATGTGGAGGGAAAGGACAGGTAATGTTGTGGGTCTGACCTGCCAGGTTGCTCCAGCACTTTGAGTTAAAACTGTCTTATGTTTCAAAAGGTAGATAAAAATACTGGAGAAACTCAGCGGCTGAGGCAGCATCTATGGAGCGAAGGAATAGGTGACGTTTCGGGTTGAGACCCTTCTTCGGACTCCAAAATGTCATTTGGAACATAGAACAGTATAGCACAGGCCCTTCAGCCCACAAGGTGCATGTTGAACCTATGTGCCTGCATGTGATCCATATCCCTCCATTCCCTGCACATCCATCTGCCTGTCCAAAAGTCTTTTAAATGTCACTATGGTGTCTGCCCCAGTTATAAAATACATGGAAGGCAACAGGAGCAAGGTCACACTGAAATTGTGGGCCCCATATCTGAGGACGGTTGTGCTGCAGTTGGAGAGGGTCCAGAGGAGGTTTACGAGAATGATCCCGGGGATGATGAGGAGTCTGATCCTGACCTCGGCTGCTGCACTATCTGGAGCTTCCTCCGGGCGCTCCGGTTTCCTCCCACATCCCAAAGACGTGCGGGTTTGTTGGTTAATTGGCCCTCTGCAATTTCCCTCTAGAGTATAGGGATACGAAAGTGGGATAACATAGAAACTAGCGCGAGCGGGTGATCGATGGACGGCATGGACCCGATGGGCCGAAGGGCCTGATTCCATGCTGTGTCTCTAAACTAACCAAAATTGCTTTTGCCCAAACTTTTTGTTTCTTTTCAAGGACAGATTTGTGAGATATCATAACTGCACCGAGGCAGTGATTTTTGATGTGCTTCAAGGCACCATCATTTTCTATCATTATGTTATCTATCCATTATCTGTAAACTTGCAATCAACTTGTATTTCCGTGCCAATGTCAGCCAGTGTTATCCGTGTACTCGCTAGTCCTCATATCGACAGCTGTGTTTTGTTGTCAATGTGATACAAGGTCATAGATAATCCTACACAGTCTCCCACAGTTCAACATGACAGGAAGCTATATCTTGTTGATCCATTGATTGAACGAAACAGCACGGAAACAGGCCCTTCAGCCCATCAAGTCCGCCCCGACCCTCAATCACCCATCCACACCAGTCTGATGTTAGCCCACCGTGGCAATTTTACACAGAGGGCCGATTAACCTACATATCCGCACGTCTTTGGGATGTGGGAGGAAACTGGAGCGTCCGGAGGAAACCCACGTGGCCAGTTTAGTTTATTGTCACGTGTACGGAGGTACGGTGAAATGCTTTTGATCCGTTCTAACCAGTCAGCGGAAAGACAATACATGATTACAATCGATCCATTTACAGAGTACAGATACATGATAAGGGACCAATGTCTAGTGCAAGGTAAGGCCAGCAAAGTCCAAACAAGGATGGTCTGAGAGTGGTAGTTCAGGACCGCTCTCTAGTTGTGGTGGGCTGTCAACAAAATAGAGAGAGTGCAGAGGAGATTTACTAGAATGTTGCCTGTGTTCCAGCAACTAAGTTACAGAGAAAGGTTGAACAAGTTAGGTCTTCATTCTTTGGAGCGCAGAAGGTTAAGGGGGGACTTGATTGAGGTCTTTAAAATGATGAAAGGGATAGACAGAGTTGACATGGATAAGCTTTTCCCATTGAGGGTAGGGAAGATTCAAACAAGAGGGCATGACATGAGAATTAAGGGACAGAAGTTTAGGGGTAACATGAGGGGGATCTTCTTTACTCAGAGAGTGGTGGCTGTGTGGAATGATCTTCCTGCAGAAGTGGTGGAGGCAGGATCGATTTTAACATTTAAAAGTAAAGTGGATAGTTATATGGACGGGAAGGGAATGGAGGGGTATGGTCTGAGTGCAGGTAGATGGGACTAGGGGAAAATAAATGGTTGGCACGGACTGGAAGGGCCGAGAAGGCCTGTTTCCGTGCTGTAATTGTTATATGGTTATATGATTTAGTTGCCTGATAACAGCTGGGAATCTGGAAAGGGATTGTACAGGGAGAACGTGCAAACTCCACGCAGACAGCACCCTAGGTCACGAACGAACCCGGGGTCTCTGGTGCTGTTACGTCACTTTGCTTTTCATGCAGGATGCCAGCATTTGAGTTCACGTCTTATTTTCTGCTGTGGTTGTGTTTAGTTTAGTGCTACAGCGCAGAAACAGGCCCTTCGGCCCACCGAGTCCGCACCGACCAGCGATCCCCGCACACTAACACTATCCTACACACACTGGGGGACAATTTTTACATTTACACCAAGCCAATTAACCGGCAAACCTGGACGTCTTTGGAGCATGGGAGGAAGAAAACTCATGGGGAGAACGTACAAACTCCGTACAGACAGCGCCCGTGGTCGGGATCAAACCCGGGTCTCTGGCGCTGCAAGCGCTGTAAGCCGGCGACTCTACCGGCTAGGCCACCGCGAGACAATGCAATCAGCACCACTAACAATAGTTATGGCATAATTTATTTTAATGATTTTGGTTTTTGTGTCGCGGCAAAATAAAAAATGTACAAAAAGTTCATAATATACAAAGTTTCAAGCCCAGTTACTTATTTTGAATTATTTGTTAAAGAAACAATATTACAAGGGTGGCACCAAATATCTATGTACAGTCATGAAACACATCATTCCAGCCTTATTATTCTATTAAAAAAAGACTATTGTTCGGCAGCTGAGAAACGAGCCAGATTGATAGAAAGTTGGTTAAAAACACACCAGCTGTCATGTAATAATCTTCATTTTAGCACACATGACATTCGAAACCGAGTAACATCTTAATGGTGTCAACAATGATCTCTCAGCTAAGTTATCTGTTGGTTGTACAGTTTCTAACCGTCCAGGTGAGCAAGCACTCGGTCATGTGCACCAAATCACATCACACCACATAGTACAAAACTGATTACAGGGACACAAGGAGGAAACATATTACCCCACAGTTTTTTTTCTCCACTAAATAAAGCAGTACACACAATCACTGGCTGTTATGCTGCGGTCGATCAAACTGCCAAGACCCAAGGAAAATATCGATTACATCCTCAGTTATACATCTGGCCTTTCGCATACAACACATGTCAGGAGCAGTCTGGACTTTTTCCATTTTTCCATGGGATTGGGATGGGTATCAACAATCTTTGGAGACCTAAAGACCCTGACCGTGTAAAAGTAAACTGGATGAAAAAATATTTAAACTATCTCATGGTTGATTAAAGAAAGACAAATTAAGAACAGGTGTAAATATCGCACTTTGAATATGACTGCTAATGTAATTGGGAAAATTAGTATTTGCTGCCAATATATTATAATCATCTGCCACTTATTAATATCCTTGACATTGTGCACTAGTATCCTGATAGAATGTGTTAGAGGTTTGAGATTTTCAACGTTGGTTGTCTAATACATTGAACTAGCGTTTGAAGGGACAACTGCTCCAAAGTTGTATCATTGATCAAGTTGAAACCCAGGGTACTTACATTGATAAAGGACGTGTATCAGCCACTGTCACGTAACAGATTTCATTATTACATGCTCTTCAGGAAAAACAGTACAAGTTGAATAGGTAGATGTTTGAATGATCCAGATTCTAGGATAGTAGTTTATAACGCAAGGGCATTTCTATGTTCACCATACATCGCAATTCAGAGTCATAGAGTCTTATAGTGTGGAAACAGGCTCTTCAGCCCAACCTGCTCACACCGGCCAACATGTCCCATCCACACTAGTCTCACGTTCTTGCGTTTGGCCCATATCCATCTAAACTGGTCTAAATGTTTCTTAATCATTGCGATAGTCCCAGCCTCAACTACGCAGCTTGTTCCATACACCCACCAACCTTTCTGTGAAAATGTTACCCCTCAGGTTCCTAATAAATCTCCCCCCCCCCCCCCTCCGCCCTCACCTTAAACCGATATTTTAAACCGATCTACCTATTTCTTGGATTTGATGATACATAGCCATAAGATTTGCTTGTCTGCTTATCAGGTCAACTGGAGATTAGCTTTGCGTTTCATTAACTAAGTGTTCCGTTGATCTAAGAGGTTTAGAGATGAAGGATATTTGGCAGGCATCGTGATTGCAATCGGCAAATGATGGCTGACATAACGACTTTGTTAAAGGCTAACCATATTAGAAAGGTAGTGTAATACAAAATTGAAGCAATTTAATTCAATTTCTAAAAATCTCTCCTGCAATAAAAATAATTGCATAGTCCAAGTCCTAACTTATTAAAATCCAAAACGTATTTTATAAAATTCTTCTATTAAGGATAATTAAAAACTGCACACATTTGAAAGCTCAAAAGATAATTGGTAGAGACAAGGAACTGCAGATGCTGGGATCTTGAGCAAAACACTAAGTGCTGGAGGAACTCAGCGGGTCAGGCAGCATCTGTGGAGGGGAATAGACAGACAATGTTTCAGATCAGAACCCTTGATCAGACTGATTCTAGATGACTTGTAGGCTAGATGCAATGGGGCAATACATGACTAGTGAAGAGTAAGCTAATCATCAAACATTTTGAAAAGGGTGATATAATATATTAGTAATGGGTTTTCATGCCTCTCTATATTCGTTGTTTAAGAAAGAACTGCAGATGCTGGAAAAATCAAAGGTAGACAAAAATGCTGCAGAAACTCAGTGGGTGAGGCAGCATCCATGGAGCGAAGGAATAGGTGATGTTTCGGTTCGAGACCCTTCTTCAGATTGATGTTGGGGGGGGGGAGAGAAGAAAGGAAGAGGCTGAGAGAGTGGGCTGTTGGAGTGCTGGGAAGGGGAGGGGGAAGGAGGGAGAATGCAGGGACTACCTGAAATTGGAGAAGTCAATGTTCATACCGCTGGGGTGTAAACTGCCCAAGCAAAATATGAGGTGCTGCTCCTCTAATTTGCGGTGGGACTCACTCTGGCCATGGAGGAGGCCCAGGACAGAAAGGTCGGATTCGGAATGGAAGGGGAAGTTGGTGCTGAGCCACCGGGAGATCAGGTTGGTCAATGCGAACCGAGCGGAGGTGTTGGGCGATGCGATCGCCAAGCCTGCACTTCATATTCTATATTCATTATACTGCAAAGAAAACTGATTTAATTCACTGATTTCCTTCCTAGTGTTAGGAACACTTCCTTCCACCAATACATTCTAAATTTTGGTCCAGAATGGTTAATGTCTGAAAATTGCAATTGGTGCACGTGACAATAAATGTAACTTGAACTTGAACTTGGACTTGGAAAGGGAACTAATTTCTGAAGGTCAGAAGCTTCAATAAATTAAATACAACGGCAGTAAGCAAATATAAAAGAGCTAAATAAATACAACGAAGCTAAAACATTGACTTTTCTTGGCATTATAAAGGCTGTACATTTTATTTTTGCAAGTGGTCGTGAGGCTACGGTCTTGCTGAATCACATTCTTTACTCTTGCAGAAGCTTAAAGTCATTGTATTGCAATGTGATTCACACTCAGGCAGGAAGCAGTGGTGTGAACCCAGCAAAGTGATGAATCAAGTTATTTGGCATCTTCAACTACCACCCTACAGCAGAGGTGTAGGAGCTACCGTGAGATGGACCTTGTACTCCACTTCAAAATTAGCCAACCAGTTTTACCTGAATGAGAATGCAACTGAAGACAGTTGTTCGTAAGTAAGACTGACCCCTGCACTTTACTTGTTTCGAGATACAGACATAATGGACCCATCGGCCCGCCAAGTCCGTGCCGACCAGCGACCACCCCGCACACCAGCACTATCCTTCTCACTAGGGATCATTTACAATTTTACCAAAGCCAATTAACCTGCAAACATGCACATCTTTGGAGTGTGGGAGGAAACAGGAGCTCCCATTTAAAACCCACGCAGGTCACGGGGAGAACGTACAAACTCCGTACAGACAGCATCTGTAGTCAGGATCTGCGCCACCGTGCTGCCCGAACGTGCAGGGCCAGTTTTACACAGATGAAGGCAATAGGTGCAGGAGTAGGCCATTCGGCCCCTCGAGCCAGCACCGCCATTCAATATGATCGTGGCTGATCATCCACAATCAGTACCCCGTTCCTGCCTTCTCCCCATATCCCCTGACTCCGCTATCTTTAAGAGCCCTATGTAGCTCTCTCTTGAAAGTATCCAGAGAACCGGCCTCCACCGTCCTCTGAGGCAGAGAATTCCGCAGACTCACAACACAAAAATGTTTCATCGTCTCCGTTCTAAATGGCTCACCCCTTATTCTTAGATGGGTGTCAGGAAGGTGCTGATAGGGGTGAGGGTGGAGGCAGATATGAGAGGGGAGTTGAAGAGTCTTTTAGATTAGTGCAGATATGTGTGGGGGGGGGGGGGTGGGAGTGGATCATGTGCAGACAGATGAAAGGGGCTCATTTTAGCATCATGGATCGCCACGGACATTGGGGGCTGGGGGAGAGACGGAAAGAAAAAGCGAGAGTGTGGTCCACACATTCTTAAAATCACATTACTGAACATTTCAGCAAACGCACACTGTGCCACAAATGTTTCATGCTGCCCACAGTGTTTTGCAGTGGATCGATAGTATCTGCTCTGCTGCCATGGACCAAATGATGAAATTTGTTGGCAACCCATATATTGAAAGATACGAGCTTGAAAAATATAACATTGGTTGTGTTAGCCAGCTCGTCTTCCCACGGAATGATCAATACTTCCCTCTGGCTGCAGAGATGATAATCCCGCATGGATTAGGGAAAAATACAACCAGTCATAATCAGCGTGTGTTCTCACCAACAACAAAATATATATTTTTCCCCTCTTTGTGAAGAAAAGCAAAAATTAGGGCAACATTGCTCTACATTCAATGTTAGTCGTTGAGTCACACAGCATAGAAACAGGCCCTTCGGCCCAACTTGTCCATGCCAATCAAGATAGCCTATCTAAGCCAGTCCCATTTGGCCAATATCCATCTAAACCTTTCCTATTATTGTACCTGTCCAAAAATCGAAGGTAGACAAAAATGCTGGAGAAACTCAGCGGTTGAGGCAGCGTCTATGGAGCGAAGGAAATAGGTGACGTTTCGGGTTGAGACCCTTCTAGAAAGCAGGGACTACCTGAAATTGGAGGTCAATGTCCAAGACTTTTCCAATTTCAGGTCCCCAGCGGTATGAACATTGACTTCTCCAATTTCAGGTAGTCCTTGCTTTCTCCCTCCTTCCCTTCCCCTTCCCAGCTCTCCCACAGCCCACTGTCTCCGCCTCTTATTTTCTTCTTCCTCCCCCCCCCACCTTTACGTCAGTCTGAAGAAGGGCCTCGACCAAAAACATCACCTTTTCCTTCGCTCCATAGATGCTGCCTCACCCGCTGAGTTTCTCCAGCATTTTTATCCACCTTTGGTACTATTACAAGTTCTTTTACGTTGAATATTTAAAATTGCCAACGAAATAATGCCAACAAAAAATGTATTTCTAATGTCATTGTTGTGCTATCCCCAAAGAAGACAAATCATACAACTGCCAAACACTGATACAAACACCACCACATTCTAACCACTGGGATCAGGAAGTCCCCAACTTGCAAACTAGTGAAGGCCTCATAGTAAAGGATCCACTTCAGTTTTTCTGCATTCTCAACTATTTCCCACGCCTCCTCTTGTAAATAATGTGAAGAGATTATTTAATTCAAGTGAACACTCGGAACAGAATGCGTTTGGCCCCTCTGAATCATGGTGTGTTTCGCAGTTCCCACACAGTTGTTCAAATAATATTCTGCACTGACACTATTGCAAGTAGAAGCTACTGATGTTTGCATTTAATATTAAGTAGGCATTTCTACTTAAAAAAAAATTAGTCTTGTTGTGTCACTGTGTAAACACTGTCTCTTCACTCTTTCACAAACATTTATTCTGTGTTCAGGTTGCACTGATTATTTTTTTAAGATGTGCCTGCAAATGCACACGGCTCCTTATACAGTTGCATATTTGTGTCCTTGCAGTGAGTTTTGGTTATTTACATGTCCAAGGGGGACAACAGATCGCACTCAATCCTTTCCTTAATGCCATCTAAAGACAGACAGATGTAGGCTTCCCAACGGGAGAAATTGCAGGGAACCCAATAGTGCTGGGAGGAATCGGCGGGCCAGGCAACATCTGGGGAGAACGTGGACAGGTGACATTTCGGGTCTGGACCTTCTCATGTCCCCGACCTGAAATGTCACCAGATCCATATCCTCCACGGATGCTGTATGTTCCGCTGAGTTACTCCAGCACTTTGTGTTCAACGGAAGATTCCAGCAACTGCAGTTCCTCGCGGTCTCCAGGGCTCATTGAATAGCCAGCAGGATCTAAGTCCATCCATTCCATTGTCCAGGTTCAGATCAAAGCCAGATCTTTGAGCGCAATCTGAGCACCCCTACACATCTGCTCCACCACGTAGCAGCGATCAATGAACACACACAGACTGGGATCCTCTGCTCTGCATTGCTTAATGCCACACTGGCCAGTGCCTTTAACTCAGTCTGCAGTCTGTGGAGTCTAAAGGGCCTGCCCCACTTGGGCGCCATTTGCACGCGCGCGAAGATTTCGTGAATCTCAAAATCCCGGGCGTCGCACGCGACTGCGCGTCACTGCCTACGCCACCACGCGCCACGTGCACGTCACGACGCGGACGTGACGCGTGAATGATGTCGCGTAAATGACACGCAAATAACTCCCAAGTGGGACAGGCCCTTAAGTAGGCACGGTTCCTCCTCACAAGTTTTTGCCTCAGAGCAACAGTCTGGTCCAAAGTAACATAAACGTAAGGCTTCAACTTAGAGATGTATTTATACAAACATGTTAAGATACTTTAATTATGGAAAAACTATCATTAATATTCACATCACATTGTTAATAACATTGAAGAAAATGTTCCATTACAACTAAAATACCTTAAAACATTTCTGCACACTGCTTTGTTTTATACAACAATTAAAATTACAGAAAATTTCAAAATTCTTTATTAGATATCCCCTCTCAATTTGAGATTTTAAAAAATATTAACAATTTGTAGCATGCTCCTTGTAATTATTTTATGCTGTTCACTTGTCTTTGCGGCATTTTAGATCTGTCTGAAGTGTTCTTTTAAAGTTATCGGTTGAATTTAAAGAGTAATAAGGTTTGATAACTGTAGTTACCTTGAGTCCTGTGGATCTAAGATAGTTCTTTGTTCCAACATGGCATGATTAGAGGCATATACAAGACTGTTGCATCTAATTTCACATTATTTGCTTTTGTGAAGTTAGTTCCAGCAAACCATCCGTCTCACTTCACTTGATCTCACGTTGGACTTCACCAGTGCTGAAATTTAGTTTTGGGTCTTTTGATTTAGAAACAACGAAAAAAAAGGAAAAATAGGTGCAGGTGTAGGCCATTCGGCCCTTTGAGCCAGCACCGCCATCCAATATGATCATGGCTGATCATCAAAAATGAGTACCCCGTTCCTCCTTTTTCCCCCATCTTCCTTGATTTCTTTAGCCCTAAGAGCTAAATCTAACTCTCTCTTGAAAACATCCAGTGAGTTGGCCTCCACTGCCTTTTGTGAAAGAGATTTCCACAGATTCACAAGTCTCTGGGTGAAAAAGTTCGTCCTCATCTCAGTCCCAAATGTCCTACCCCTTATTCTTAAACTGTGACCCCTGGTTTCTGGACTCCACCAACATCAGAAACATTTTTCCTGCATCTTGTCTGTCCAATCCATTAAGAATTTTATGTTTCTATAAAATCCCCTCTCATCCTTCTAAATTCCAGTGAATACAAGCCCAGTCGACCCGTTCTTTCATCATATTTCAGCTGCACTCACATAGAACAATGCTACCTGGAGACTTGCTTCTTTAAGCTGTGGTATTAGCAGCTGGGTTGAGTCTGCTCCTGAATAGCAACATTCAACGATATTAAAGGGGTTAATTGCTACACTGATCCGTGTCGCTGGCTTCACTGCATATTTCCACAAAGTGAGAGCTCTCAAAATTAATTGTGAAAATGCAATTCAGGACAAGCATAAAATCGTTTTATCCTTCCATCCTTTCAGTGAACTAGATCAATCAATATTTGCCGCCAGTTTTTAAATTAAATGCTAGTTTGCCTTTCACTGTAAGCTTGGCCTGGATAGATTAACCTCTTAAATTCTTGTAATTCCAAAACATCCCGAGCGTTGTGAAACCAAGTTTGATGCCAGTTCCATTCCTGAAAGATCACGTTATCTCATTGCATGGAGTTCAGGACCATGACAACACTAACTGAGCAATTGACAGTGACGTTCTAGGCAGCAACAATTGGCAATGTCAAGGTCAACATGCAACAAAAAGCCCTTGGTATAAAACTAAAGTTGACCACGATTCTTCAAACATTACGGACCACAACTGTGAATTAGCACCCGATTCATTGAATTGCTATTGGACTGAACATAGAAACATAGAAAATAGGTGCAGGAGTAGGCCATTCGGCCCTTCGAGCCAGCACCGTCATTCAATATGAGCATGGCTGATCACCCATAATCAGTACCCCTTTCCTGCTTTTTCCCCATATCCCTTGATTCCGTTCACCCGAAGAGCTAAATCTAACTCTCTCTTGAAAACATCCAGTGAATTGGCCTCCACTGCCTTCAGTGGCAGATAATTCCACAGATTCACAACTCTCTGGGTGAAAAATGTTTTTCCTCATCTCAGTCCTAAATGTCTGACCCCTTATTCTTAAACTGTGACCCCTGGTTCTGGACTCCCCCGACATCGGGAACATTTTGTCCTGCATCTAGCCTGTCCAATCCCTTAAGAATTTTATATGTTTCTATAAGATCTTTATAAGTGTATAACATGTACCTCTTTGCTTTTGTCAATAAGGAAGAAAGATGTTATTTCTTGCCATTGCCCAAATGAAAGGCAACACTTCTGATTTGGCACAGTTTCCTTATTCTAATAAAACCTTCTAGCGAAACACGATAAATCAACAACTCATCGTTCTCACCGAAGGGCCGAATAATTTGATGCGCTCAATTGCAGGGATATATAGCCTGTACTTGGACATTGATTGCTCTTGGTTCTTGGTTACTTGGTCCTCCAAAATATTCCAACTGGAATTTAAACTGGAGGTGGTGAAGGGAGGGGTTTAGCCAGAGAGGGTTATTGGGAAGAAAGTGCCACTTTAAATTTAGTTGCATCTGGCTGGGCAACCGTGGCTTGGTGGAGATTATTCCATGCTTTAATAGTGCGTGGAAAGAACGAATTGCTGTACACATCTGTCTTTGAGGCTGGGACCACAAATTGGATCGAATGCCCTCGTCTGCTCCTAATTGGTTTGGGGTTGGTGTAGGCCTTGTGATCTATGTCTAGCTGACCATTTAACATTTTGTAAAAACACGTCTGTCTTGGAGAGGGTTCCTCGAGATTGGAACATGCATTTTGGTTCTGGTCTTCCCAATGGGAGGTTCTTCATACATCTTCATGGTTGCATGCCTCTCTGCCTGAAGATGCCGTATCACATGGAAACCAAGTCTACCATTTTAACAGAATGCACTTAAACAAAATACAGTACCTGCCTACCGACGTTCAACTGAAAGTAATCCATGTATGCAAAATAACATTTATATTTGTATTCCGTGTCCAACGTTGGCATTTTAATAACATTTTATATTCAAAATGTATTTTTGAAGTCATATTTCCTGAGAATTTCCTCTGCAGTCTTTTACATGGTTTTAAGTAAATATATTAAAAGTGACAGGATGAAATTTTGAAGGGTGAAATGTTTGGCAAACTTATTAAAAATGTCATAATATCTTGCTATTGTATATTGCAGCTTTAATTGTTTTGTTGCACTGATTTGCCATGACAGGGTGTACGAAACATTGCAATTGTCTATCTTGCCTGCAACTGTGTGTCGAACATAATTCCAATGCCAGATCCGTCATACCTTAGATCAAGAAAATAGACATGTGTGGTCATGTACAGGTGCTAACAGTTCAGACAATGTGTGTTGTTTAACCTCTACAGAATATCATATCAAACTTTTATTACTCTTTTAACATTTGATCACTATTTGGCAAATGGTTTGTGATGTTAAAAAAAATAATAATCAGTTAAGGAGAAAAATAAGCTGGAGTTAATCTTGGACATGGTACTTTAAACATCACATGCAAACCACGTTTTTTTTTCCCTCCAACAACGGGAACCTTTACTTTAAACCTGTACATTTAACCTGCTCATGACTTTTCACAATTGAGTTAGCGACACAAAATCGCGTTCGTATTATCTTTAAAACAAATGTAAAAAAATCATTTATTGTAAAAGGCAAACACAAAAATAACCGGCCAGACTGCCCCGGCAGAGTCCGACTGTGGCGGCAACATTACATCTGGAAGAGATATGGTTGTAGAGGGGGGTGGGTGGGGGCTTTTCACACTCTGTATGGACACAGCCAGCTCTGTAGTTTGGGGAGAGAGAATCACTGCCTGTGCAGCCTTTGCTTGACCAAGACTTGGACCCCCTGAACGAAGAAGGGGAAGATGATTCCATGCACCTCTCTGCTTGCATACAGTGTGACTACACAGTAGTTTCATATTCCAGTACTTCGTGCGTGAAGCTAATGTTGGAGTACTGGAGGCATGGCGTGGTGGGTGAGGTATACTCCAAGGCTAGGATGGTTTTGCGCAGCCTTCTGTCTATAAAGTGCGCGTCCCAGGCCGGGTAGCGTTTCCTGGGCAGGTCAATCCTGATCACAGGCCCTTCTGTCCGTAGCATTCGGGGCACAGTTGGAGGGGGGACATTGGGCCTTACCTGAAACACAGGCATGCAACTGTCCCGCTCAGCCGGCACCTGTTCGCCCATTGTAGTCCGGCACTGAGTCATTGCTCGAGGTGGGCTTGTTATCACCTGTGCAGGTATGTGCGTGACAGTGTCTTGTTCCCCGCCGTCGATGCACCCTCCTTGGGACCCGAACATGGGCCCGTTAGGGTGCAGAGCACCGTAATATATAGACATGAAGAAAATGCCCAGGGCAAAACTACTGAACACCACACACACGATGATTAAGGCTTCAAAGTCTGTGATGGGCGAGTCTCTGTACGTGTACCACAGTACCGTCAACGCAGCGTTTTCCAAAAAAGTGATGAAGTAGTAGATGAACATCCGGCACCGGGTCCGACCCTCCTTGACGTTAAACCAGCAGAAAATGTAAATGATCCCCACCACCATGTTGTAGATGATTTCCTCCCACTTGGACATGCAGAAGTCCGTCTCCCCGTGAATGATCCAGAAGGTCATGATGCACCAGTGGCTGACGATAAAAATCCCAAAGTACAGTTGGAAAACGGAGGCGAACAGGGAGAAAGCGATGACTCGGGCGGCGATGGTGAAGAGGTGCCAGAGGATCTGTGTGATTGCAGCCATGTAGGTCATGGGCATCTTATCATCCCGTGAGTCTCGGAGGATCTTCTGGTAGGAGGCGATCATCCAGGCAAGGGAGAGGAGAGATGCAGCTGCTGATAGACCTGGGTACGATAAATCAGAGGCATGTAGCAATGTTACAAAATTTTGAGATTTTAAAAATCAAGTCTGCAATTTATCCCATCAGATAAAGCATAAAAAGAAGTTTAATTTGACACCTAATTCGCTTTCATATCTTCAGTATTAAGAAAGTTATGACCATTTTCATTCTCGGAAATTAGCATCTTGTTCCCCATTGCCTTTCAATTGACTTAACTCAAAAGCTGTGATCTGGAACAGTCAAAAGCCCATAACTTTCTTAAAAATTAAGAGAACGCAATGAAATTTTCAGTTATTATAGATTGAAGCATTCTGAAACAAATATGAAACAATCTTACTTGGATGACCTGAAATTAAAGCATATAATTAGTTAGTTATCTAATTGTAGCTAATTACAAAATTCAATGAGTAGATCTAAACATCTATCCATTTCTTAAGAAAAGATAAACTTTTTTTAAATTGCCTAAGTGTCCAAATAACATTCACACAATAATCCACAAGATAACAATTTTAAAAAAATCTAATTTTCATGAATTTATAGGCCAAATGGAAGGAATTTAGTGTTTAATGCCTGTAAATTAATGGCCATTTAAATCAACTAGCGAGTGGGTTTTAGTGGAATGCGGTGGATTGGAACGTTGTGGTTTGCGGTGAAGTCGGTATGAAAAATACAGCCGGTTCATACATTTTTTTTTGTCTCCTTTTCGCAACATGAAAATGTGATTAAAGCCTTCCTAAAAACCAAGTTTTTATGTAAAAATAAACTGTGTAGCTTCATTTATCGCCTACCTTAGGTCCGTTCCACTGTCACCGTTCAGAGCTTTAGAAGATGATTTTTAAACTACTCTAGTTAATAAATAATCTAGCGTAGTTTAAAAATACCTTTATGAATGAAATGTCGGAGTGATTTCTCTTTCGCGACGAAATCGCCCGACATGAATTGCTTTGGACTGCCTAGAAAAAAATCGACATTTTAAACCCGCCCCCCTCTGAAAGGCACCAAAGTCGCGCACACGGGGAGCGGCAGAACTGCAGCGCTGCTAAAGGTAGGTATTGTAACATACCTGATGCATGCATTAGCTCATTGGCACCTCTGATACAATGTCAACACTCTTTAGAGTCATAGAATCATACAGCATGGAAACAGGCCCTTCAGTCCCAACTTGACCATGATGCCCCATCTACACTAGTCCCACCTGCCCATGTTTGGCCCATATCCATCTAAACCTGTCCCATCCAAGAATTGCAGATAGAAACATAGAACATAGAAACATAGAAATTAGGTGCAGGAGTAGGCCATTTGGCCCTTCGAGCCTGCACCGCCATTCAATATGATCATGGCTGATCATCCAACTCAGTATCCCAGGCAGTCTCTCTGGAGAACTTGAACCTTTCGGGTTGGGACCTTTCTTCCCCCATATTGTCATCCAACAATGTTCTCCAGAGATGCTGCCAGCCCTCGCTCAGTTACTCCAGCACTTTGTGCTTTTTTTTTGTAAACCAGCATCTGTAATTCCTGGTGTCCCCCAGGTTTGTCGTTGATGTAGAAGATCTTTACCAGAATAAACAACTCCTAGGAAGAGGGATGCAAAGTGAAGCTTTTCCTCGCTCATGCTGCTTAGTAAGGTGGTGGTGCAGAGGACACTAATTCTGCAAAGTGGTTACGGCAGAAGCTTTGTTAGAAATGTCATGCCTGCTGCTTCGAAAAGCACAAGCAACATAACAACACATCATCGATGCGCTTGCGTGTAATGTCCAAGGCCACAAAAATCACACAGGGATGAAGAATGTTGTTCTGAGGCACAAATAGAGTGAATTAGGGTTAATTAGAATTAGTGTAAGAAGGAACTGCAGATGCTGGTTTAAACCGAAGATAGACACAAAAAGCTGGAGTAACTCAACGATACAGGCAGCATCTCGAGACCCGAAACGTCACCCATTCCTTCTCTCCAGAGATGCTGCCTGTCCCGCTGAGCAAATTAGAATTAGGATTGGTTACGAAAGAACTGCTGATTCTGGAAAAATCGACGGTAGACAAAAATGCTGGAGAAACTCAGCGGGTGAGGCAGCATCTACAGAGCAAAGGAATAGGCGACGTTTCGGGTCGAGACCCTCCTTCAGACCTAATGGCCCTGTCATTGCTACGTACATTCTAAGTGCTTCCACGAGTTTGATTTTTTTTAATTCAGGAGAGCTCTTGAATGAGCTTGTACAGTGGGACAGGGCCATCATTCTTCACAATTAGGGTTGGAGACTGTTTCTTTGTCCAGCGGCGACCAGAAAGACGCCGCGACTCTTTGGGGGACTGAGGAGACGACTCACGACCGTACTGGCGACACCCTGGCGACATGTCGCGGGGTACATGAAGCCCGTATGGTCGTGAGAAGTCACCCAAAGAGTCGTACCTTGTTCTGGTCGCCACTGGATTTTCATCATGTTGAACATTTTTGCCGACCTGCAACGACCTATGACGGGTGCCGGCAGTCGTTGAAAAAGTGGCGTAAGTGGGACAGGCCCGTTACTCCAGCACTTTGCGTCTATCTTCGATGTAAACCAGCAACTGCAGTTCCTTCCTACTTCCTACACATTGTTTCTTTGTACGATGTATTTCTCAGGGTTAGAAATAGGTAGCGACGGAGTATAAATTACAGGCGCCGCCACGATTCTTGCTCAGAGGAAGTCCAGGTGCATGGTTACAGTTTCCATGCCAACTTTATTTCTCCCTCCTCTTTCTCGATTAGGAGCATCGTGACTTTACTCGCTGGTGTGAGATTAGCCTCAGAGCAACATAATAAGGTGAAGGAGATGACAATCTCCCTTCATCAGTTAAAACCAGTTAAATCGGTATTTGATGGTTTCAGAGTGTGACATTGACATATCTAAAGTGGTTGTCCATACTTTTTCTTCTGGTTACCACCTGGCCATCAATATCTAATCAGTTCACCATTGAGTTCAGTTTGGTTTGGTGTAGAGATGCAGCATGGCGCAGGCCCTTCGGCCCACCGAGTCCAAGCAAACCACACTTTCGCACTAGTTCGATGCTATCCCACTTTCTCATCCACTCCCTACACACTAGGGGCAATTTACAGATGGCCAATTAACCGACACGCCCTTGGGATGCGGGAAGTCCAAGTCAATTGATATTTTTAAGGAGATGGACTGATTATTGATTAGTACAGGTGGCTGGGGTTATGTGGATTGGGCAGGAGAATAGGCTTAAGAGGGAAAGATAGATCAGCTTTGAGTGAGTGGCGGAGTAGACATGATGGGCCGAATGGCCTAATTCTGCTCCTAGAACTTATGATGAAACCAGAGCGCCCGGAGGAAAACCGCGCGGTGACTGGGAGAACGTGCAAACTCCACGCAGATGGCACTCAAGGTCAGGATTGAAGCCAGGTCCCTGGAACTGTGACTCTACCAGATAGGAGAAGTGCCCTGAAAGGTCCCCCATCCCTTCTCTCCAGAGATGCTGCCTGTCCCGCTGAGTTACTCCAGCGGTTTGTTTCTATCTGACATGTGGATATGCAGGAAATGATGGGATATAGACTATACGCAGGTAGGTAAGAGATGGGCTTGGCATCGTGTTTAGCAGCGACACTGTGGGCCGAAGGGCCTGTTCTTGTGCTATACCGTTCTATGTTCAGCGGCTGGGCTTGTACACTCTGGAATTTAGAAGGAAGAGAGGGGATCTTATTGAAATATATAAGATTATTAAGGGTTTGGATACGCTAGAGGCAGGAAACATGTTCCCGATGTTGGGGGAGTCCAGAACCAGGGGCCACAGTTTAAGAATAAGGGGTAAGCCATTTAGAACGGAGATGAGGAAATACTTTTTCACCCAGAGAGTGGTGAGTCTGTGGAATTCTCTGCCTCAGAGGGCGGTGGAGGCCGGTTCTCTGGATACTTTCAAGAGAGAGCTTGATAGGGATCTTAAAGATAGTGGAGTCAGGGTGTATTGGGAGAAGGCAGGAACGGGGTACTGATTGGGGATGATCAGCCTAGATCACATTGAATGGCGGTGCTGGCTCGAAGGGCCGAATGGCCTACTCCTGCACCTATTGTCTATTATTCTGTGTTCTGCCCTCCATATCGTGACTTTGTAACATCTGCATATATATATAAATATATATTTGGTCCATTTGCAATCTCGTTATGGATTTTACAATCAACACCAGTGTAGCAGTCATTTGGAAAATTGTAAAAAAATGCGGTGTCTCCGTATCATGAAGCGACAGTGCTCCTGGCAATCGATAGTTGCACTAACATACACGTCAGTCAGCATCTCTCCCAAGCATGGATTTGCTGGAACGTTCCGGTGCTTAACATGCGATCAGTGCTTTAAATAAATAAATAACCAAGGCACGACTCGACAGAGACGCTCTTTACAAATCATCATCTGCAGTATCAGTCCCAGGAAAAGAAATGAACTGTTGTTTATAATTCTCTGCATTAACCTCAGTCAGTGAGTCTCCAGGTAAGGGCCTGTCCCACTTACGCAATTTTTTCGGCGACTTGCCGGCATCCGTCATTTGTTGCAGCAGGTTGCCGAAAATTTTCAACAGGTTGAAAATCCAGCAGTGACCAGAAAAAGGTACGACTCTTTGAGCGACTACTCACGACAATACAGGCTTCACCCCGTACACGAAATGTAGAGGGGGAAGTTTGGAGGTCTTTGTCTTTTTTCATTTGGAAACATTAACACAGTTTTCCCACGATATTAAAGGTGAATCAAATTACTACAAAAATAAATAAAACTCTAAAAGAGGAGAAACTGATTTAAATACATTCAAATAATTAGAACTGATAAAATCACCAAGACCTTAATCCCTCTCGCTCTCTGTCTTGGAGTTGGACTGAGAGGATCTCCCTGCAGCGCTAGATTAGACAGAGGGCACCACTCCGAGCTCTGAATTAAACTGCTGCTGTTTCTCCACAAAAATCCATCACAAAGGTTTTTTCCTATAAAATGATTTAAAATTCAGTAGCGCCTTTAAGAACCTGTTGAAAAATATACACCATATTACCTCACATATTGAACAAAACACAAAGTGCTGGAGGAACTCAGCGGGTCAGGCAGCGTCTGTGGAGGGAATGGGCAGGGTCATTTCTGGCCAGGACCCTTCTTCACATTGATGGGGACGAAGCTGGAAAAGAGAGTTAAGGGGCTGTCCCACCACGGCGACCTAATCCGCGAGTTAAGAAGAGTTTCTTCCACCTTCAAGCTCGAGGGCACTCGCCTGGAAAACCTCGCGCTGGTTCGACCGTCAGCGTTGAAACTGCGAACTGGATCGACCGACCGCGCACGCACACACACGCGCACACACACGCACACGCGCACGCACGCACACGCGCACACGTGCACACACACACGCACACACGCACGCACGCACACACACACGTGCACACACGCACACGCACGCACGCACGCACACACGTGCACACACGCACACGCACACGCACACGCACGCACGCATACAGTTGTGGTAAGTCCTTTAGAGAGCAAGGGCTGGGGGGGGGGGGAAGAAGGGGAGAGTGAGGGAGAGAGGGGGAGAGACGGAGAGAGAAGGGGAGAGAGGGAGAGAGAAGGGGAGAGAGGAGAGATAAAGGGAGAGAAGGGGGGGAGAAGGGAGGGAGAAGGGGGGAGGAGGAGTGGAGACACTTTTAAGAAATTTAATAAAGTTTAGCGGGCATTTTATCCACCGGTCGGTTTTCCTTGGTCCTGAAAACTCCAATGAGCCAATTAAAATGGCCCGTCAGCGAAGGAGATTGCATACGGCTGCCCTCGACTGCCTGTAACTACATAGCGACCCCACTCCACTGCACTACGAGTCAAAATGAACCATGCCGACCAAATTTTACTTGAGGAAAATGTTTCAACCTAGTTGAGGCCGCAAGTATGCGGGAACTTCCCTCGAACATGAAGGAGAGTTCCAGTGACCTCATAGGACCTCCCAGGACTTGTGTAGACCATGCTGCGAGTTTGACTCGAGGGCAAACCCGTCCAAACTCGCAGTGGGACAGCCCCTTTAGGGGGGTCGGGCAAAGCCTGCAAGTGGTAGGTGGATACAGGTGAGGGGATTGACACAAAAAGCTGGAGTAACTCAGCGAACTCCATCATCAAGTTCGCTGATGACACCACTGTTGTGGGACGTATCACTGATGGGGTTGAGTATAGAAGAGAGATTGAGCGACTGTCCATATGGTGCCAGCACAACAACCTGGCCCTCAACACCAGCAAAACCAAGGAACTGATTGTGGACTTTGGAAGGGGGAGGATGGGGACCCACAGTCCTGTTTATATCAACGGGTCGATGGTGGAAAGGGTCAAGAGCTTCAAATTCCTGGGCGTGCACATCTCTGAAGATCTCTCCTGGTCATAGTGCAATTATTAAGAAAGCACATCAGCGCCTCTACTTCCTGAGAAGATTACGGAGAGTTGGTCTGTCAAGGAGGACTCTCTCTAACTTCTACAGGTGCACAGTAGAGAGCTTGCTGACCGGTTGTATCGTGGCTTGGTTCGGAAACCTGAGCACCCTGGAGCGGAAAAGACTACAAAAAGTAGTAAACACTGCCCAGTCCATCATCGGCTCTGACCTTCCTTCCATCGAGGGGATTTATCGCAGTCGCTGCCTCAAAAAGGCTGGCAGCATCATCAAGGACCCACACCACCCTGGCCACACACTCATCTCCCCGCTACGTTCAGGTAGAAGGTACAGGAGCCTGAAGACTGCAACAACCAGGTTCAGGAATAGCTACTTCCCCACAGCCATCAGGCTATTAAACTCGGCTCGGACAAAACTCTGAACATTAATAGCCAATAATCTGTTTATTTGCACTTTATCAGTTTAATTATTCATGTGTGTATATATATTGATACAACGCTATATGGACACACTGATCTGTTCTGTAGTCAATGCCTACTATGTTCTGTTGTGCTGAAGCAAAGCAAGAATGTCATTGTCCTATCAGGGACACACGACAATAAACTCTCTTGAACTCTTGGGTCAGGCAGCATCTCCGGAGAGAAGGAATGGGTGATGTTTCGTGTTGAGGCCCTTCTACAGACTTAACTGGAGATATGGATTAGTACAAAGAGAAGGTGTGCAATCTTGATCCAGGCACAGATTTGATTACAGAACTGTTTTCGCATCCTACAAGAGAGATTTTAGCATCACTTTAATCAACACCATTCTTTCCAGCGACCTCTCGCACCGGCTCCTGCCTCTTTCAAAACACACCCACACTCATCAATTAGTTCCCAAACAAAACCTATTCCGAACCCATCAGCCAGTAACACACAGTAGAATTCTCAGCCTGGGTGTTTAATGTACTCTGACCTTACTAAAATCACACCATCGCCACCACACGAGTTACCCACCCACTGATGTAACCTCCTGACATCACACAAAGCATCAAGCGGAGACATAGACTGTCAACAAACACAAGGCTGTAGCAAACTGCTGACTAAGCAGCTGTGCCTGCAACAACTCCACTTTGGTTCTGCAGATTAATGTTCGTAGAATGTGCCTTGCATATTATCTGCGAGTGCTCTTTACATTTGAATTTAAATACTTGCGTTATTATTTCAGTTCAAAACTTTGCAACTTCTTTTCTCCCCGATTTTTGATTAGACCATGGGCGGCACGGTGGCGCAGCGGTAGAGTTGCCGGCTCACAGCACCGGAGACCCAGGTTCGATCCTGACTACGGGTGCTGTCTCTATAGAGTTTGGATGTCTTCCCTCATCCCCGCCTGGGATTTTTCCGGGTGCTCTGGTTTCCTCCCACATTCCAAAGACGTACATTTTGGAAGATTAATTGGCTTCTGTAAATTGCCATTGGCGTGTGGGATAGAACTAGTGTAGAACTCGGCGGGCTGAAGGGCCTGTTTCCGTGCTGTCTCTCTAACTAAACTAAACCAGACACATCTTGGTGCAGATTCTAATTTTTGACCAGCGAGCAACAGAACAACTACAGAGAGGTTAGTAAACCCTTTCCTGGGTCACATTCACACGGTTGATGGAATTATAGTCAGTGTTATATCAAGGTGTATTCAGCTCGTTCTGGTCAAGAGGACACACAGTGCTGGAGTAACTCAGCGGGTCCGCCAGCATCTTACAATGTACAGTCCACAGTGTACAGAAACAGAATAAAGGGAGTTATGCCCCTGTCCCACTTGGGAAACCTGAACGGAAACCTCTGGTGACCCACCCAAGGTTTCCATGAGCCGCCAGCGGTTTTGGCCACTCGCCTGGAAAGCCTCAACCGAAGTGGGAGCGGCATCTACTGACCAAAGGTCCTACAGGATCGCACACACGCACGCACGCACGCACACGCACACGCACACGCACACACACACACACACACACACACACACACACGCACACACACACACACACACACACGCACACACACACACACGCACACACACACACACACACACACACACACACACACACACACACACACACACACACATCACAAAGGTGGGGGCCAGGGACAGTGGAGGAGCACTGTCTGCACGATGAAGAGGAAGGTAAACGGCTGCCACGGGAAGTCCTTTAGAGAGCGCGGGAGGGAGAGAGGGAAGGGGAAAGAAGGTGAGAGAAGGGGGAGAGAAGGGGGAGAGAAGGGGAGAGAAGGGGAGAGAAGGGGAGAGAAGGGGAGAGAAGGGGGAGAGAAGGGGGAGAGAAGGGGGAGAGAAGGGGGAGAGAAGGGGAGAGAAGGGGAGAGAAGGGGGAGAGAAGGGGGAGAGAAGGGGAGAGAAGGGGAGAGAAGGGGGAGAGAAGGGGAGAGAAGGGGGAGAGGGAAGGGGAGAGGGAAGGGGAGAGAGAAGGGGAGAGGGAAGGGGGAGAGGGAAGGGGGAGAGGGAAGGGGAGAGGGAAGGGGGAGAGGGAAGGGGAGAGAGAAGGGGGGGGAGAAGGGGAGAGAGAAGGGGAGAGAGAAGGGGGGGGAGAAGGGGAGAGAGAAGGGGGAGAGGGAAGGGGAGAGGGAAGGGGAGAGAGAAGGGGGAGAGGGAAGGGGAGAGGGAAGGGGAGAGGGAAGGGGAGAGGGAAGGGGAGAGAGAAGGGGAGAGGGAAGGGGGAGAGGGGAGAGGGAAGGGGAGAGGGAAGGGGAGAGAGAAGGGGGAGAGGGAAGGGGAGAGGGAAGGGGAGAGAGAAGGGGAGAGGGAAGGGGGAGAGAGAAGGGGGAGAGAGAAGGGGGAGAGAGAAGGGGGAGAGAGAAGGGGGGAGAGAAGGGGGGAGTAGGGGGGTTGGAGAAGGAGTGGAGACAGTTTTAAGAAGTTTAATAAAATTAGCGGGCATTTTACCTTCTGAAAACCAAAGATCCTACAGGATTGTTGCTGAAAACTCCAATGAGCCAATCACAATGGCCGGTCAGTGAAGGAGATGGCCTTCGACTGCCTGTAATTAAATAGCGACCCCACTCCACTGGCTTCGACCAAACGGCAACCTATTTTTAGTCGAGGCTGGTTTTGAATTTGTTGAAATAATCGCAGGAACATAGAAGAAGCCTCGACTATGCGGAAACCACTCTCGACCATTAAGGAGAGTGACCAAAACCTCCGGGAACCTCATGGAGACCTTGGGCGGGGCGCATGGTCATCAGAGGTTTCCGTTCTGGTTTCCTAAGTGGGACAGGGGCTTAAGACACAAAATGCTGGCATAACTCAGCGGGCCAGGCAGCATCTCTGGAGAGGAGGAATGGGTGACGTTTTGGGTCGAGATCCATCTTCACAGGGATTAACATTTGGAGCAAGGGAAAGTCCAGTACCGTCTGATTAAAGATCATCTGAGGGACTCCAATGAGGTAGATGGGAGGTCAGGACTGCTCTCTAGTTGGTGATAGGATGGTTCAGTTGCCTGATAACAGCTGGGAAGAAACTGTCCCATGTTACAGGAATGATATTGTCAAGCTTGATAGGGGTCAGAAAAGATTTACAAGGATGGTGCCAGTGTGTGAGCTACAATGGCTTGCAAAAGTTTTCATACCCCTTGAACTTTTCCACATTTTGTCACGTTACAACCACAAACGTAAATGTATTTTATTGGGATTTTATGTGATAGACCAACACAAAGTGGTGCATAATTGTGAAGTGGAAGGAAAATGATACATGGTTTTCAAATAAAAAACTGAAAAGTGTGGCGTGCAAAAGTATTCAGCCCCCTTTACTCTGATACCCCTAAATAAAATCCAGTGCAACCAATTGCCTTCAGAAGTCACCTAATTAGTAAATAGAGTCCACTTGTGTGTAATCTAATCTCAGTATAAATACAGCTGTTCTGTGAAGGCCTCAGAGGTTTGTTAGAGAACATTAGTGAACAAGCAGCATCATGAAGCCCAAGGAACACACCAGACAGGTCAGGGATAAAGTTGTGGAGAAGTTTAAAACAGGGTTAGGTTATAAAATAATATCCCAAGCTTTGAACATCTCACGGAGCACTGTTCAATCCATCATCCGAAAATGGAAAGAGTGTGGCACAACTGCAAACCTACCAAGACATGGCCGTCCACCTAAACTGACAGGCCGGGCAAGGAGAGCATTGATCAGAGAAGCAGCCAAGAGGCCCATGTTAACTCTGGAGGAGTTGCAGAGATCCACAGCTCAGGTGGGAGAATCTGTCCACAAGACAACTATTAGTCGTGCACTCCACAAATCGGGCCAGTATCATTCTACGACTCTAAGCTGCTCCTGAACCTGGAGGTTAAGATTTTCAGACTCCTGTACCATCTGCCCAGTAGAGAAAAGTGCTGGAGAAACTCAGCGGGTGAGGCATCATCTATGGAGCGAAGGAAATAGGCAACGTTTCGGCCTGAAACCCAAGGGTTTTGGCCTGAAACGTTGCCTATTTCCTTCGCTCCATAGATTTTCCAGCATCTGCAGTTCCCTCTTGACCATCTTGCCAGTGGCAGGAATGAAAGAAGAGCGTGGCTAGGGTGGTGTGGGACTCTGACGATGCTGGCTGCCTGTGTTTCCACATCAGGAAGCCTTGGCTGGGATTTAATGACGCCACAATGGAAAAATGACCGATTTGGCTCATTCATCTTTATTTCAAAAATATGAATGTGTATTTAACAAGGGCATAGTTATAACTATCATATACAAGTATTGAAGTAATTAGGAATGCCATAATACATTCATCAAAACTGGGCAGATATTAAGAAGATTACAAACGTCAGCTATTAAACGTTGTTAAATATAGCTTCGGGTTTTATAATAATGAAAAGCCTATTAAATGACTCATGCACATTCCTTGGTGCAATCTGGCATTTCTTTCATATGAATCATGTGATTTTAAATCAGAAGTAAACTCGAGAAGATCCTGAAATTCAGGTCTGAGAGAAGGGTCTCAACCTGAAACGTCACCCATTCCTTCTCTCCAGAGATGCTGCCTGTCCCCCCCGCTCAGTTACTCTGGCATTCTGTGTCTATCATCTGAAATGCAGATGCCGACTGTACTCCTGAACATCCCACACAGATGCATCATGACTTCCTGACCTTTACACTCAATGGTCTGACCACTGAAGGCAGACATACCATCGAGTCTCTTGCCCACAGCAGGGGAATCGGGGACCAGAGGACGTAGGCTCAAGGTGAAGGGGAAAAGATCTAATAGGAATCTGAGGGGTAACTTTGTCACACAAAGGGTGGTGGGTGTATGGAACGAGCTGCCAGAGGAGGTAGTTGAGGCTGGGACTATCCCAACATTTAAGAAACAGTTAGACAGGTACATGGATAGGTCAGGTTTGGAGGGACATGGAACAAATGCTGGAAGGTGTGATTAGTGTAGCTAGGACATGTTGGCTGGTTTAGGCAAGTTGGGCCGAAGGGCCTGTTTCCACGCTGCATCCCTCTATGACTCTATATGCCTTCTTTACCACCATCTCTTGTGTTGCCACTTTCAAGGAGTAATGGACTTACACTCCAAGATCCCTCTGTACATCAATGGTGTAAGGGTCATGCCATTAATTGTACATTCGATCTGCCAAAGTTCTGCACTTCACATGTGCTCCGATGAAATCCATTGACCATATCTCCGCCCATTTCTGTAGCTGACCTATATCCCGCAGCCTTCCTTACAGTCTTAAGGGCCTGTCCCACTTGGGGTGTCATTTGTGCGTCATTTACGCGTCATTCACGTGTCACGATGCACGAGGCGCATGCATTACGCCAGCATGGTTCGTGGTGATGTAGGCAGTGACGCGCGATCCCGTGCAGCGCCCCAGGATTTTGGAAATACTCAGCAGGTCAGAGGGCATCCGTGGGAACAACACTAGAGTGGGTTGTCCAGGTCAAAGGCAAATCTGATGAAGGGGCCTCAACTGAAACATTCACTTTTTTTTTCTTCCACCAGATACGTGCTTTTTCTCTCTATTCTTGTGTCGAACCAGTTTGACTGTACTCAGGCATAGTGTGATCTTGTTTTACTGGGCAGCACACAAACAATTCCCTGACTGGTGAAAGGCCATCTTCACCACTCGACCGACTGCCACGTTCAGGGAACTATCTACTGAGACTCAATGGATTTTGTTAAGGCAGAGGTAGATAGATTCTTGATTAGTACAGGCGTCAGAGATTATGGGGAGAAGGCAGGAGAATTGGGTTAGGATAGAGAGATAGATCAGCCGTGCTTGAATGGCGGAGCAGACTTGATGGGTCAAACGGCCTAATCCTACTCTTATTCCTTTCTGTCTTTCTTTTAAAATCTTTTTATTGTTTTGTTTTTGCAAAAACACAAAAATAAAACATGAAAAGCAGAGTAAAAAGAACAGTGATAAACATAACAATGATATTGATACGTAGGGATCAGGATTACATTAATAACAGGTACAGCCTGAGATGAGACCAGTGTCAAAATACACATTGAGTACAGACCTCCCGGTCTCTATGTAAATATAGTTACATTTTTAAAAGAAACCTTATAAATGTAGAAATAAACACAAAAATAAAAAGACAGAAACAAAAGGAAAAAAGGAAAAAACTCAACCCCTTAAACTAAAAAGTCGTCAAGTCCGTTCCACCCTATAAAGGTAAAATAGTTTTTATAACGGTTAAAGAGGAAGCAATCTATATTGTATGGAAGTGTTCAATAAATCTTCCCCAAGTCCTATCAAATGTAACCAAGGGTTCAACAATGTCACTCCTGATTTTTTCTAAATGTAAACATGATATTGTTTCACAGTACCACTGGAGTGTGGGCGGAGGGTTGGAGTCTTTCCATTTAAATAAAATAGATCTTCTGGCGATTAATGTGGTAAAAGCGATCAGCCGATGGGCGGAGCGGGACAAATGAATAGAATCTAACGTTGGTCGCCCAAAAATTGCAGCAATAGGATGAGGTTGTAAATCAATACCTAAAACTACAGAAATAGTATCAAAAATGTCTTTCCAATATTTTTCCAAAAGTGGGCAGGACCAAAACATGTGGGTCAGTGAGGCCACTTCACAGTTACATCTGTCACAGGTAGGGTTTATATGACCATAGAAATGAGCTAACTTATCCTTTGACATATGAGCTCTGTGAACCACCTTGAATTGTATCAAAGCGTGTCTTGCACACATTGAGGAAGTATTAACTAATTGAAGAATCCTCTCCCATTTCTCTATAGATAGAGAAATTTGGAGTTCTCTTTCCCAGTCATTCTTAATTTTATCAAATATATCTATTTTGAATTTCAAAATCAACTCATAAATAGTCGTTATTAAGCCTTTCTGATAAGGGTTCAAATCTAATTTTTTTTCCCCAAAATTTCGGTTAGATGTGGCAATGGAAAAAGGATAGAGTAGCCTTCAAAAAATGTCTAATTTGTAAATATCTAAAAAAGTGTGAATTGGGTAAATTATATTTTTTGGAGAGTTGTTCGAAACACAAAAAACGTACGAAATTGAAATCATATTCGGAACGTATGTCTTATTATTGGGTTAGTCGTATATTTATTCAATCTCGTAATTGTAAAGGGTAATGAGGACCCTAGAATAGAAGCCAATGATAGCCCTTGTAAGGAATCATGTTCAAAGTTTATCCATCCTGGGCATTGGGTATCTTCTAAATCTTTTGTCCAAAATGTTGAATATCGAACATTGACTGCCCAAAATCTAAGGTTCAGCAATGCCAAACCACCGTCTTTTTTTAATTTCTGTTAAGTATTTTTTACTTAATCTGGGATTTCTGTTCTGCCATTTATATGAAGACATTTTGGAGTCTATAATGTCAAAGAAAGATTTGGCAATAAAAATTGGTATCGTCTGAAATAAATACAGAAATTTAGGTAAAATGGCATAGCATTGATTCGGCTGATTAAGGATAAGGACATTGGTGACCATTTAGTAAACTGCTGTTTAATATAGTCAATTAAAGGCATAAAATTGGCTTTAAATAAATCCTTGTGTTTCTTGGTGATCTTCATACCTGAATAAGTCAAACTTTCGGTAGTCAATCTAAGTGGAAACTGTCCAGAATTCAAAACAAGATTATTTAATGGAAAAAGCTCACTCTTACTAAGATTTAGTTTATAACCAGAAAAACTACTAAATTGATTACGTAATGCTACTATTGCCGGAATAGATTTCTCAGGGTTAGAAATAAATAATAACAGATCATCTGCATAAAGAGATAGCTTATGTGTATTATTCCCGCAGACAATACCAGAAATATTACGGGATTCCCGTAATATTAAGCTTCCAAAGCAATATCAAATAGTAACGGACTTAAGGGACAGCCCTGTCTAGTACCTCGAAAGAGCCTGAAAAAAGGGGATCTCTGATTATTAGTAAATACAGAAGCCTGAGATATGATATATCAGCTTGATCCAATAAATACATTTTGGACCAATCTTAAATTTTTCAAGTGTATTGAATAAGTATTTCCATGCTACTCTATCAAATGCTTTCTCGGCATCGAGTGAGATGACACATTCTGGGGTTTTATTAGACGCTGTATATACAATTCCTTATGGCCTTATGACTGTACATTAGACTTTGGAGATACAGCATGGAAACAGGCCACAACGACCAGCGATCGCCCCGTACACTAGCACTATCCTGCACATTAGGGACAATTTACAATTTACAGAAGCCAAGTAAACCTGCAAACCCGTACGTCTTTGGAGTGCGGGAGGAAACCAGAGGACCCGGAGAAACCAATGTATGAGGTCACAGCGTACAAACTCCATACAGACAGCACCCGCGGTCAGGATGGAACCCGGGTCTGTGGCTGCACCACCTAGATCGCTCTATGCCACGTGTATGGAATAGTGTTCAACATGCTACTCAATCGATGTGATTTTGATCTTCCCAGTACAGTGGTAAGAAGCTGTGTGAAGGGCCACAGGTCTTGGTGGAGATCAGAGTGAACCAAAGCATCAGAAAACACCAGTCCCTGTGGAAGGCTGAAGTAATGGGGGAATCATTGATGGATTGATTGAAATATACAGGATGGAAACAGGCCCTTTGCCACCCCGGGTCCAAGCCAGCCATCAATATCATCAAACCAACCACACCAACACTCCAGTGGCCTTTTACAGTGGGCCAATTAACGTACAAACCCTCACGTCTTTGATGATGTTGGGGGAACCCAGAGCACCTGGAGTAAACCCACGCGGTCACAGGGAGAATGTTGGGGGAGTCCAGAACCAGGGGCCACCGTTTAAGAATAAGGGGTAAGCCATTTAGAACGGAGATGAGGAAACACTTTTTCACACAGAGAGTTGTGAGTCTGTGGAATTCTCTGCCCCAGAGGGTGGTGGAGGCCGGTTCTCTGGATACTTTCAAGCGAGAGCTAGATAGGGCTCTTAAAAATAGCGGAGTCAGGGGATGTGGAGAGAAGGCAGGAACGGGGTACTGATTGGGATGATCAGCCATGATCCCATTGAATGGTGGTGCTGGCTCGAAGGGCCGAATGGCCTACTCCTGCACCTATTGTCTATCGTCTAGATCGTGCAAACTCCTCACAGACAGTACACGAGGTCAGGATTGAACCCGGGTCACTGGCGCTGTTCGACCCGCTGCCCACTATTATTCCACGACTCTGCATCTGAAGGTTCCGTCTGTCCCAGGCTGTTCCCAATTCTGAACGGTCGATCACCTGACACATGATGTGTTTCTCTCTCCACTGCGGCTGACTGGCCTGCTGGCAGCTCCCCCATTGTCCGTTTCAGTTGAGATTTCCTGTCGCCTGCAGTATTTTACTTCCCAAATCCCATCTGTTATTTTTGTTCCCTTTCTTGCACACTGAATGTGACCGTCACGGTGGCGCAGCGGGTAGAGTTGCTGCCTTACAGCGGATGCAGCGCCGGAGACCCGGGTTCGATCCCGACTACGGGTGATGACTGTACGGAGTTTGTACGTTCTCCCCGAGACCCGCGTGGGTTTTCTCCGAGATCTTCAGTTTCCTCCCATGCTCCCATGCCTGTGTGTGTGTGTGTGTGTGTGTGTGTGTGTGTGTGTGTGTGTGTGTGTGTGTGTGTGTGTGTGTGTGTGTGTGTGTGTGTGTGTGTCTGTGTGTGTGTGTGTGTGTGTGTGTGTGTGTGTGTCTGTGTGTGTGCGTGTATTTGTCAGATTTGGACTTTGATTTACTTGTCAAATACACTTGGACCATTTCCGACATTTCCCTACCATTCCTTGACCTCACCATCTATATTGCAGGTGATACACTCCTGACTGACATCCACTACAAATCAACTGACTACTCTTCCTCCCACCCTGCTTCCTGTAAGGACTCCATCCCCAATTCCCAATTCCTCCGTCTACGCCGCATCTGCTCCCAGGATGAGGTGTTCCACACCAGGTCATCACAAATGTCCTCGTTCTTTAGAGAACGGGGTTTCCCCTCCCCCACTATAGATGAGGCTCGCACCAGGATCTCCTCCATACCCCGCAACACTGCCCTCTCTCCCCATTCCCCCACTCACAACAAGGGCCGAGTCCCCCTGGTCCTCACCTTTCACCCCACCAGCCGGCGCATACAACACATAGTCCTCCGCCGGTTTCGCCACCTCCAACGTGACCCCTCCACTCGCCACATCTTCCCATCTCCCCCCCTGTCTGCCTTCCACAAAGACCGCTCCCTCCGCAACTCCCTTGTTAATTCTTCCCTTCCCTCCCGCTCCACCCCTTCCCCGGGCACTTTCCCTTGCAACCGCAAGAGATGCTACACTTGTCCCTTCACCTCCCCCCTCCACTCCTTTCAGGGACCCAAGCAATCCTTCCAGGTCTGACAGAGGTTCACCTGCACCTCCTCCAACCTCATCTACTGCATCCGTTGCTCCAGATGCCAGCTGATCTACATCGGTGAGACCAAGCGGAGGCTTGGTGATCGTTTCGCCGAACACCTCCGCTCGGTCTGCAATAACCAACCAGACCTCCCGGTGGCTCAGCACTTCAACTCCCCCTCCCATTCCGTATCCGACCTCTCAGTCCTGGGTCTCCTCCACGGCCAGAGTGAGCAACACCGCAAGTTGGATGAACAGCACCTCATATTCCGCTTGAGGAGTCTGCATCCTCTGGGCTTAAACATTGAATTTTCTCAATTCTGTTAACCCTTGCTGTCTCCTCCCCTTCCCACCTCTCCCTCAGCCCTCGGGCCCTGGCATTCCTTCTCTCTCTATCTCTCCCCTACCCAAGTCGCACTAGCTTCTCATTTTCACACCACAAACAGCTTACAATGGCCTGTTTCCTTTATCATCGATACTTTTTTGCATATCTTTCATTCATTGTTCTTTATCTCTCCACATCACCGTCTATATCTCTCGTTTCCCTGATCCCTGACCAGTCTGAAGAAGGGTCTCGACCCGAAACGTCGCCTATCTCCTTCGCTCCTTAGATGCTGCTGCACCCGCTGAGTTTCTCCAGCCTTTTGTGTACCTTGGACTTTGATTTCATGGTTCGCCAAAACTACACACTCAAACTCCGAGAAATTTTCCATTTCGCTAGACATTACACTTTTGCATTCACCCATTCACTCCTCATTACATTTAGACATTTTTATGTACACTTTTTAAAATAAAATCCTTCATCCCCCCCCCCGCCCACTCACTCAATTTGTGGCCTCCTGCTGGCCAGCCACCATAACGGCAGCTGCTGCAGCCCGCTCTCCTCCAAAAAACGCCGCCATTATTTTTCTTTCACTGGCGATTTTTGCTGCTGCCGCCCGGCTTGTTTCGCTGCCGATTTCACTTCCTCCACTAACCCCCCCCCCTCCCACCCCGGCCTGGCTCACCTTTATCACGCTGCTGCAAGCCAAAGATCGCCTCTTCCACGTCTGTTTCTCGTCGTGCTCAGAAATACAGCGGTGGAACAGCCGATCTTTTCCTTCAGCTCCATCAGCAGAGTGGCTCCGTTAATGAGTCAGTGCAAAAACAACCCCCCCCCCGCTCCCTCCCCCCCTCCCCTCCCCCCCCTCCCCACCCACCCCACCCACCCGTACTTGGGGTCTGAAGCACCTTCGGGGACCAGACCCAACGGGTCTGCACTTGGTCTAGTACGACTTTAAAATTAAACATGAATATAACTTAATCTTGCGGCACAGTTTAAAAGTATATTTGACCTAAATGTTATCAGTTACTATTTTTAAAGAACAGAACTTTTTCAGTGAATCCAAGTTGCAACCCAATTCAATGAATGCGACTCAATTTCAGTTGCCTTACTTTTCTGATCTAACACTGCAACCGTAACATTTCACACACACACAGCTAATCCGATATTTGCTGAAGAAGGGTCCCGACCCGAAACGTCACCCATTCCTTACCTCCAGAGATGCTGCATGACCCGCTTGAGTTGCTCCAGCTTTTTGTGTCTATCTTTTATACTGGAAATGTTGGTTCCAGGAGAGACACCAGTAACTGCAAGTGGTGGAACCTGGAGCAAAGCACAAAGTGCTGGAGGAACTGTGCAGGTCAGGCAACAACATCTGTGGAGGTAATGGATCATTTGGAGTCTGAATGAGGGTCCCCACCCAAGACCTCCAGCACTTTGTGTTTCTCTGCTGGTTGTGTTAGATATTTTAAGGCTGAGCAGTGATGTTGATATCAGCTATCTTCTCTGTGCACTAAATGACACTATAGGATGGCGCAGCGGTAGAGTCACTGCCTTACAGCACTTGCAGAGCCGATGACCATGGGTTCGATCCCCACTACAGGTGTTGTCTGTACGGAGGTTGCACGTTCTGGTCTCCTAATCTGAGGAAAGACATTCTTGTCACAGAGGGAGTACAGGGAAGGTTCACCAGACTGATTCCTGGGATGTCAGGACTTTCATATGAAGAAAGACTGGATAGACTCGGCTTATACTCGCTAGAATTTAGAAGATTGCGGGGGGATCTTATAGAAACTTACAAAATTCTTAAAGGGTTGGACAAGCTAGGTGCAGGAAGATTGTTCCCAATGTTGGGGAAGTCCAGAACAAGGGGTCACAGTTTAAGGATAAGGGGGAAGTCTTTTAGGACCGAGATGAGAAAAACATTTTTCGCACAGAGAGTAGTGAATGTGTGGAATTTCATTTCGGAGTCACGTGAGTGACTTCGTGAAGAGCCCGCCGGCGCGCATGCTCGACATATCGTCGTATCGCGTTGCTGCGACGGCTGGCGGTGGAGCGCGCTCCTCGCCAGCCCTTCATAAGGGAACCACTGAGGTAAGTATCCTACCTTAAGTTGGTGGTCCTTGTTGTATTGCTTTGTTTCTTGCAGCAAGGACATGGATGGGAGTTCCAAGGGCCGGAGGACGTCTGGACGAGGTCGCCGGTCAGCAGTCCCGGAGCCATTGATATCGGCGGTACCTGCAGCGCAGGCCGGGACACAGGCGGGAATATCGGTAAGCCCTGTGTTTACAGGTCCGGATCCGCCAGCACACCACAGTTCGGAGGAGTTCGACGAAGAGGATTGTGGTGTGCCGCCAGAGCAGGAGGACCCTGCCATGGCAGTCAGGTCGTCAGCAGGCTTGCTGGCGACCTCGAGCAGAGGGGTACGTGCAGCTGCACGGCCCTTTTCCCTCAACCCTCCGAGTAGGGGAAGGGCAGGAGCCCGGAAGCCTAACCCTGTCGGGGCTAAGGCATTACCTGCTGCCGAGGAGCGGTCAGGTTCCAGGGCGAGACCCGGGGCGGCTGTGAGGTCCAGTCGACGCCCCCCAACTCTCGACGCCGGGACGGGTCGGTTGGGTCGGGTCTCGTCACGGTCGCCGAGTCCCCCATGGATGGGTGGGCGAGACCATGCGTCGGCAAGGTCCACGACGTGGGCAGCCGGCAAGCCTGCGCGGGCATCAGGTATCCATGCTACGGCTGGTGCCGACACCACGCTGCAAGTGCCCTTAGTGGCAGCGGCTTCAGCTCCCGCTAAACGGAGGCGGTTGAACATACCCGCGCGGGAATCGCGCAGTTTCGCTTCGGCGGCTGTTAGCGATGACTACCGGCACCGGGTGGGCCTCGATGAGGTGCGGTCCGATGATAGGGGCCCGGCATTTTCTCAGAGCCGGAGGACTCCGACCACCCGAGTGTTCAGGGTGAGGGGCGTATTGACCGTATGGAGCGGCTGCTGGAGCTCCTGCTTCAAGGTCAACAGAAGCAAGCGTCCAGCAGCGACAGGCACGGGGCTTTTTCACCGACTTCCACCATCAGCCTGGAGCAGCAGGATGAGGAGGTTTTGGTTGATCCCATACAACCTCCGTCAGATTTACCAGCGGAGGAACTTCTTGATGTGGCAACTAAGTTCGCGGCCCCACACACGTCTGGGCTTCCCCTGAATTCAAAATTGGCAGCCACAGTGGACTTTCTCAACAACCATCAGCTCCAGGAAGAAGTTCTCATTCAAGCCATGAGCCGTCACAAGGCTCCATCCAACTGCAACTCCCTCAACGTGCCTGTGGTCAATACGCCGATATGGGGCAACATCAGTGCAGCTATCCGTCAACACGAGCTGAAACTTCAGCGGATCCTGAAGCTCCTCACGGCCGGTATTACCGCCTTTGTGCGGTCGGTTGATGGGGATGAATTAAATTTGGATCAGGAGGATGCTCTGGCTCTATTGTGCGCAACTCAACATGAGATCAATGGGTTCCGCAAAAGCAGCATCCGCCCGGCGCTCAACCCTAAGTTTGCAGGGTTGTGCTAACCACCGCCGCCGCCGCCGCCCCGTCAGCTCTTTGGAGAAGGTCTCTCGAAGAGAGTCAAAGAGCTTGACGAACAAGCCAAGACGGTGGGACTCATGCGCTCTCATAGTGCCCCCACGCCGTCGGGCTCGAAAGCTCCGCTTGTTCATCCACGAGGGTCTGCCAGCACCTCTACAAGGACCTACCCTCCAGCTCCACCTCGTTACCAACAGCCCCAGCAGCAGGGGGCTTTTTTAGGACAGGGCCGGCAGAAACCCTGGTGGAAGATGAGGACGCCGCGCCCTCAAGCCAACCCAGAACCTCCACGTCCACCCACACGTGTCAAAGACCGCTGGTAACCACAGAGGTGAGGCGGTCTGGTTCTCTCTTTTCCCTTTGTCTAACCTCACATGTTCGTGGGCGCCTTCGGTTCTTTTTGGGAGCATGGGGTGATATTACTGGTGACGAGTATGTGTTACAAAATATTCAGGGTCATAAAATTGAGAAAGCGGTTCATGAGCCAGTTGCATTTGTTTCTAATATATTCACTAGACCAAAGAAGGATGGAGGCTGTCGAGTCATTATTGACCTGACTCGTTTAAATACTTTTGTAACATATACTCATTTCAAAATGGACACTTTTGAAACAGCCAAATCATTAGTTTCACATGGTTGCTTTATGGCATGCATTGTTTTAAAAGATGCGTACTATTCTGTATCCATTCAAAAATACTATAGGAGGTTTTGAAATTTATCTGGATGGGTCAACTCTGGCAATATAGGGCTTTGCCAAACGGGCTTACCACAGCCCCTAGATTATTCACTAAATTGGTGAAACCAATTATGGCTTATTTACGAGAACGACACCATATAGTAATGGCCTATTTAGATGATATCTTAATTGTCGGCCACACCCTGGAATTGGCTGAACAGGGAGTTGCAGCTGCTGTCAATATATTCCAGCAGCTGGGGTTTATTGTCCATCCAGAAAAATCAAAGTTCTGCCCTTCCCAGGTAATACATTATCTGGGGTTTACGGTGGACTCTGTTCGCATGAGGGTCACCATACCAACTAATAAGGTTGAGGAGGTCACCCAGGTGTGTCAAGGTTTAATCTACGCTAGTATACCATCGATTCGACATACAGCTAAAGTAGTTGGCAAACTTGTTTCCGGCAGCCAGATATGGGCCTTTGCATTATCAGAATTTGCAAAGAGCCAAGATCGCTGCGTTAAAACAGAACGCTGGTCATTATGATCGACCAATGCAGCTACCGCCTGAAGCAAAGGATGAGTTACGATGGTGGGTGTGTCACATTAGTAACTCATTTAAGCCTATTATTGAGGCTAATCCGGTGGTATACTTGCAAACTGATGCGAGCTCTTATGGCTGGGGAGCTACAGATAATTGCTCTAGTTGCGGGGGCAGATGGGACACCCTTGAGGCTGCTATGTTGTTGTCACAAGGGATAAACTATTTGGAGATACTTGCAGCATTCCACGGACTTCGTGCTTATTGTTCCAAGCTTATTGGAGCACATGTCCGTCTCCAAATAGACAACACCACAGCGGTGGCATATCTAAACCATATGGGCGGTACCAGGTCAGTTTCGTGTGATAAATTGGCTAACTCAATTTGGCTCTGGTGTGTTCAAAGAGACATTTGGATTTCAGCTACCTATTTGCTGGGTGAGCTTAATACTGTGGCGGACACCAGGTCACGCAACTTTAATGACAATATTGAATGGATGTTGCATCCTGAAATTTTTGCCAAAGTCACAGCCAAATTTGGGAAACCGGACATTGACCTTTTTGCGTCACGGTTGAACCATCAGGTACCAACATGCGTCTCGTGGGAACCAGATCCTGGGGCTATAGCGCTAGATGGATTCTCGCTGGACTGGGGGAATTGGTTTTTCTATGCATTCCCCCCGTTTTGCCTCATCAGTCGGGTATTACGAAAGATTCAGATGGATGCAGCCAAGGGCATCCTTATTATACCCGACTGGCCTACACAGCCGTGGTATCCGGTGGTCTTTGACATGCTCAGTGAGCCTTGGGTCCTTTTGAAGGGTTGCCCAGAATTGGTTACTCACCCTGTCTCAGGGGAGCCACATCCCTGCCATGGCTATTTAAATTTGTTGGCTTGCAGGTTTTGAACAGGCCGTTAGTCCAATACGGCCTCTCAACTCGGACCATGGATACCATTGGGGCGTCGTGTCGAGAGTCAACAAGGCGAAGATACCGCTCACATATTAGGAAGTGGGAAGCCCACTGCAGCCGCTCTCGCATCACGTACGATAACGTGACTATAACTGACGTCCTGGAATTCCTCGCGGGGTTGCACCACGATGAACACTTAAGTTACAGTGCCATCAACAGCGCCAGGAGCGCGCTATCATTCTACCTCAAGATTGAGGTGGGATCCAACAGGCTAGTGTCCAGACTCATGCGGGGTATATTCACTATGAATCCGCCTACACCACGCTACAATATCACCTGGGATGTCAGGGACGTATTAAACCTGCTCAGGACGTGGTCTCCCATGGAAGGGCTCCAGCTGGACAAACTCACCATGAAGCTGGTGATGTTACTAGCGCTGACTTCAGCACAGAGGGTACAGACACTGCATAAACTACGTGTCGACAGGATGATATCTACCCCTACAGAAGTAGTCTTCTTCATTGATGAGCTACTAAAGCAGCATAGACCTGGGTGCACAGGGCTGCAGCTGAAGTTCCCGGCATACCCCGCAGATGCTAGGCTGTGTTTAGCCTCTCATATCCGTCACTATGTCAAGGCGACGGCATGCATCAGAGGAATGGAGAGATACCTGCTTGTCACTCATAAGAGACCTCATCATCGAGTGACAGTCCAGACGATATCCAGGTGGCTCCGAGTCGTCTTGGGTAAGTCAGGTATCGACACTAATGTGTTCAAGTCTCATTCCACCAGGGCTGCATCGACGTCAGCGGCGAGGATTATGGAGGTGCCGATGGACCATATTCTCGCCACAGCAGGATGGGCTAATGAAGCTGTGTTTCAGCGATTTTATAACAAGCCTGTTGCTGCTCCTCTACAGTTCGCGGAAGCCGTGCTGAATGCAGGTCGAGAACGTGGAGGTGTCCCCGCATGAGGGGTTTTGATTTGTTATTAATAAATATGCTCTTGTTTTGCAGTATGAACTATTTGAACAAGTTTGTTCCTCCCATCCATCCCTGCTAGTGGTGTGTCAGCATGGACGTGGTCCAGGGCGTGTAATCACAGAAGCTTTGAAGTCTTCACGAAGTCACTCACGTGACTCCGAAATGAAATAGTAAGATTGAACAAGAACTTACCAGTTCGAAGGTTGATCATTATTTCATGAGGAGTCGCGGTGAGGGATTTCGTGCCCTCCACGCCCAACCCTCAATCACCTTCACCTGGTAATTTGAGTCTCTTTAATCTTACTATGCCAAGTCATTTCTGTTACTGGTTTCTGTGATTCCACACCGCTACTTTGAAGAATGTCGAGCATGCGCGCCGGCGGGCTCTTCACAAAATCCCTCACCGCGACTCCTCATGAAATAATGATCAACCTTCGAACTGGTAAGTTCTCGTTCAATCTTACTATTCTCTGCCACAGATGGTAGTTGAGGCCAGTTCATTGGCTATATTTAAGAGGGAGTTAGATGTGGCCCTTGTGGCTAAAGGGATCGGGTGGTATGGAGCGAAGGCAGGTACAGGATACTGAGTTGGATGATCAGCCATGATCATATTGAATGGCGGTGCAGTCTCTAAGGGCTGAATGGCCTATTCCTGCACCTATTGTCTATGTTTCTACGTTCTCCCCGTGACCGCGCGGGCTTTGTCCGAGATCTTCGGTTTCCACACACACTCCAAAATACGTACAGGTTTGTAGGTGAATTGGCTCGGTGTAAATGTGTAAATTGTCCCTCGTGGGTTCATACGGTGTTAGTGTGCGGGGATCGCTGGTCGGTGCGGACTCGGTGAGGCGAAGGGCCTGAATCTCTTAGCTAAACTAAATCTGTATATAGTTTCAGTCATGACCTTTGAGTGCAGGAACAAATGGGAAAGTGCAATAACTTGCATGTATGATGTATGGAATTAGTGACATTAATAAATATCAAATGTAGATTAAAATGCTGGAGAAACTCAGCGTGTGAGGCAGCATCTATGGAGCGAAGGAAAAGGTGACGTTTCGGGTCGAGACTCAAAACGTCACCTTTTCGTTTGCTACCTTCGATTTTTCCAGCATCTGCAGTTCCTTCTTAAAATATATCAAAATGATTCACAAACATTGAATTAGTTTTGAAGTCTGGTTACCATGGTTACATGGATAAGTTTAGTAGGCAGATTGCATACAATGGTGTGTTATGAACAGCAGATTTTAAGAATACAAACTACTTGAATGAGTTTACTGAATAAATTATGGAAATGCAGTTACGTAAGTTTACATATTAATCCCGTTTATGATTAATTGCGAATTAAAACACCTGATAGTTAGGAGTTGATGAACAAGGTGCTTTGAAAATAAATTTAATAGGTATCTGAGGGGCAACTTTTTCACACACGGATAGATAATAGACAATAGGTGCAGGAGTAGGCCATTCGGCCCTTCGAGCCAGCACCGCCATTCAATGTGATCATGGCTGATCATCCAACTCAGTATCCCGTACCTACATTCTCTCCATACCCCCTGACTCTGCTATCTTTAAGAGCCCTATCTAACTCTCTCTTGAAAGTATCCAGAGAACCTGCCTCCACCGCCCTCTGAGGCAGAGAATTCCACAGACTCACAACTCTCTGTGTGAAGAAGTGTTTCCTTGTCTCCGTTCTACATGGCTTACTCCTTATTCTTAAATGGTGGGCCCTGGTTCTGGACTCCCCCAACATCGGGAACATGTTTCCTGCTTCTAGCGTGTCCAAACCCTTAACAATCTTATATGTTTCAATAAGATCCCCTCTCATCCTTCTAAACTCCAGAGTATACAAGCCCAGCCGCTCCATTCTCTCAGCATATGACAGTCCCGCCATCCCGGGAATTAACCTTGTAAATCTACGCTGCACTCCCTCAATAGCAAGAATGTCCTTCCTCAAATTAGGAGACAAAACTGCACGCAATACTTACTCCAGGTGTGGTCTCACTAGGGCCCTGTACAATTGGTGGATAGATTGGTGGATAGATGGAATGAGCTACCAGAGGAGATGGTTGAGGCAGGGACTATAACAATATTTAAAAGACACTTGGACGGGTACATGGGTGGGAAAGGTTCAGTGGGATGTGGGCCAAACACGGGCAAATGGGACAAACTCAGATGGGTGTCTTGGTCAACATGGCCAGGTTGGGCTGAAGGGCCTGTTTCTGCTTTCTTCGAGTCTACCAATATAATGCAAAAACTAAACAAAGCCCAAAGCTCCTGGTTCAACCCAAGCAGTTTGTAGTTCACAGTTTAGTTGGAGCTCATCGTGTTTAGTATCGTGATGGTTTGTTGCTCAAGATCCCAGTTTGTCGAGGCGGTAGAGTTGCTACCCCACAATACCAGCGACCCGGGTTCCATCCTGACTACGGTTGTTGTCTGCACGGAGTTTGCACGTTCTCCCTGTGACCACGTGGGTTTCCTCCCACACTCCAAAGTCCAGTTTGTATTTATAGTTTGGACTTGTGTGTTTTTTTTGCACCATTATGGTCACCTGATATTAGTGAATATGAATTCATGGTATCATTCATGATTGTGAATTGCATAGTGTGTTATTCTGTTAATGGGCTTGTAACGATGCAGTGTGGAGGGGTGTCATCATTCTGTTGCTGGCACACGTGACAATTAGCCACGACAACCCTTGATTCTTGGCGGTGTATTGATATGTGTGGATGCGAGTGTTGGGCTTGCTGTTGCTTGTGTGTGGAATCCACAGACTCCTCTCCTAAATAGCTCGTGTCTGTGAAATCAGTAAAACCTCTTGTAACGTGACCCTGATACTCAAGGTGGGGGTCGTGGCAGATCATGGTCCAAGGATAAGTAGGAGGAGGTGTCTGAGAATTGGCGCCTGGCCTCAGACTGGTAGAGATCAGCGTGCCAGACTACCACGGCACCTCCCTCGTCGGCAGATAAATCTCGTCTGAAGAAGGGTCTTGACCCGAAACGCCACCTATTCCTTCGCTCCATTGACGCTGCCTCGCCCGCTGACTTTCTGCAGCATGTTTGTCTACCTTCTGATACTCAAGGAATACAGAAGCAAAAGGACACGGGAGGCCAGTGGACGCACGATTGAATTAAATAGACAACCACAGGATAAGGAGAAGGTGATTCTACAGTGCGCTGAGAAAGCAGGGCAAAAGAGACAAATATGAGGTATTTTCCAATTCCAATTTCCGTCACTGCTTTTATAACGACCATACAGGCATCACCCCGCGACATGGCAACACGTGACGCCTGTATGGTGGTGAGTAGTCGCCCAAAGAGCCGTAACGTTTTCTGGTCGCTGCTGGATTTTCAACATGTTGCATATTTTCGGCCACGTGCTGCGACTAATGACGGGTGCCGGCAAGTCGCGTAAGTGGGACAGGCCCTTTAGTTTATTGTCACGTGTACCGAGATGCAGCGAAGAGCTTATTTGTTGCCGGCTATCCAGAAGACTATTCACGATTAAGAAACATTTAGCCAGGTACATGCTCCCCTTAGGCCAAGTCATTCAAAGGCACGGCAGTTCCTTCCACTGCTATGCAGGCGATGCACAGCTGTATCTCCCCCTGAAACCCAACAACCGATCACATCTACTTAACCTTATCCACTGCCTCGAGGATATAAAGTGCTGGATGGCCCAGAACGTCCTCCAAATAAACGGGAGTAAGTCTGAGGTCATCCTTCTCGGCCCCTCGGACTCAATCAAAACGATAGCAGGCAGCCTTGGAAGCCTTACCCCACTACTCAAACCTCACGTCAAAAACCTTGCCGTGATATTTGACTCATCGTTGAAGTTTGACAAACAAGTCAATGCTGTGGTAAACGCCAGCTTCTTCCAGCTTTGCACGATAGCTAAAATCAAACCTCTCCTCCGATTTGATGACTTGGAAAAGATCATCCACACATTTATCTCCTCCCGTCTCGATTACTGCAACATCCCCCTTTACACTGGCATCAGCCAATCTTCCTTGGTCCAAAACGCCGCAGCGAGACTTCTGAGGGGCACCCGTAAAAGGGACCACATCACCCCGATTCTGGCCCCTCTCCACTGGCTCCCTGTGCGGTTCCGAATCAAATTCAAAATTCTCCTTTATTTATACAAAGTCCTTAACGGGCTCCCCCCCCCCCCCCTCCCCACACATCAGAAATCTGCTAACCAACCACACCACCACCAGGTCCATCACGTCGGCCGACTTGGGGTTACTGAACATCCCGCGGTCTAGGCATAAGCTCAGGGGCGACCGCGCCTTTGCGATTGCAGCTCCTAGACTGTGGAACAGCGTCCCTCTTCCTATCGGAACTGTCCCCTCCATCAACTTTAAGTCTAGACTTAAAACGTATTTTTACTCACAAGCATTTCTTGAGGTCCTCTGAGGGAGCGCTGTATGTATGTATTGTTAGATCTATGTACCACTGTATGTAGCACGTTAGTACCTGCACTGATGTAAAGCTCTTTGGTCAACAAAAGTTGGTTTTAAATGTGCTATAGAAATAAAACTGACTTGACTTGACTTGGGTAGGACAGGTTTAGAGGGATATGGGTGAAATGCAGCCAGGTGGGACAAGTGTAGATGGGACATGTGTAGGAAGGAACTGCAGATGCTGGTTTAAACCAAAGAGAGACACAAAATGCTGGAGTAACTCAGCAGGACAGGCAGCATCTCTGGAGAGAAGGAATGTCCCCAGACTCACACAGAGAGTTGTGAGTCTGTGGAATTCTCTGCCTCAGAGGGCGGTGGAGGCCGGTTCTCTGGATACTTTCAGGAGAGAGCTAGATAGGGCTCTTAAAGATAGTGGAGTCAGGGGATATGGGGAGTAGGCAGGAACGGGGTACTGATTGGGGATGATCAGCCATGATCACATTGAATGGCGGTGCTGGCACGAAGGGCCGAATGGCCTACTCCTACACCTATTGTCTATTGTCTATTGAATGGGTGGCGTTTTGGGTCGAGACCTTTTCTTCAGGCTGAGGGACATGATGGCCGGCGTGGGCAGGATGGGCCGAAGGGCCTGCTTCCACACTGTCAGACTCTATGACTGTGATCAATAAGGGTTGATGGCGTACAGATACAGGACTAAGGGAATGACGGATCAGTGCAGGATGAGGTCTCACCTTGGAGGCTGCCAATGTGGTTACGTTGCACCATGATGCTTAGCTGCAGGACCAGCTGAGGGGCACTTTTAAGGAAGGTCTCCAACAGGCGTAGCATGTTGATATCAGCGCTCTCAAACATCATCCTCCAGTAGAAGTGTCTCCGCTCGTGTTCCCTGTGCCAGCGGCTCTGAATCCCGAGGTACATGGCTCTGAGGTACCTGTTCAAAGCACAGAAATAACATTGCAGGGCAATTAGGTCCGCCGTTAATAAATTGATTAAAGTGTCGCCTCAAGATGGCGACATAGAAACATAGAAAATAGGTGCAGGAGGAGGCCATTCAGCACTTCGAGCCAGCACCACCATTCATTGTGATCATGGCTGATCGTCCCCTATCAATAATTCGTGCCTGCCTTCTCCCCATACCCCTTGACTCCACTAGCCCCTAGAGCTCTATCCAACTCTCTCTTAAATCCATCCAGTGACTTGGCCTCCACTGTCCTCTGTGGCAGGGAATTCCATAAACTCACAACTCTCTGGGTGAAAACGTTTTTTCTCACCTCAGTCTTAAACGACCTCCCTTTTATTCTCAGACTGTGTGGCCCCTGGTTCTGGACTCACCCAACATTGGGAACATTTTTCCTGCATTTAACTTGTCCAGTCCTTTTATAATTTTATATGTTTCTATAAGATCCCCCCTCCTCCTTCTAAACTCCAGTGAATACAAGCCTCTATCGTTACGAATCCCCACCATCCAGGCCGTGACCTCTTCCCAATGCTACCGTTGGGCAGGAGGCACAGAGGCCACCAGGTTCAGGAACAACCATCAACCATCAGGCTCTTGAACCAATGATGGGCACAAAGTGCTGGAGTATCTCAGCGGGTCTGGCAACAGCTCTGGAGAAAATGGATAGGTGCTCAGGACCCTTCAGATCGGGACCCTTGTTCAGTCTGAAACATCCAAACATAATGTCACCTATCCGTGTTCTCCAGAGATGCTGCCTGACCCATTGTGTTTCTCCAGTATTCCATACCTATCTTTGGTCTAAGTCGGCACCTGCGGTTCATTTTCCATAAGATCATAAGTGATAGCAGCAGAATGAGGCCATTCAAGCCATCAAATCTACTCTGCCATTCAATCATGGCCGATCTATCTCTCCCTCCTAACCCCATTCTCCTGCCTTCTCCACATAATTCCTGACACCCGCACTAATCAAGAATCCATCTATCTCTGCCTTAAAAATATCCATTGACGACCTCCACTGCCTTCTGTGGCAATGAATTCCACAGATTCACCACCTTCTGACTAAAGAAATTCCTCCTCATCTCTTTCCTTAAAGAACATCCTTTAATTTGGAGGCTGTGCCCTCTGGTCTAGACTCTCCTACTATTGGAAACATCCTCTCCATCTCCTTCCTAAAGGAACATCCTTTAATTCTGAGGCTATGACCTCTAGTCCTAGACTCTCCCACAAGTGGAAACATCCTCTCCACATCCAGTCTATCCAAGCCTTTACAGCAGGTTCTTGAACCGACGTGCACAACCCTAATCCTATCCCGACAACTGGACACGATGGTCTACCGCCATTGACTTGTCCAAAACTGACTGGAGTGCCTGAGGATAGATCTTAAATATCTTACCTCACACTCTGAACTTTATTTAATATATTTTATAACAGTGGACCTTCCCAAAGCGGATGAAACACTTTTGAGTTGTCGTCACATTTGCATTTCAGAAGAGAAGTGGCCGCTAAACCAGAACCAGGGGCCACAGTTTAAGAATAAGGGGTAAGCCATATAGAATGGAGACGAGGAAACACTTTTTCACAAGTCCCCAGACTCACACAGAGTTGTGAGTTGTGAGTCTGTGGAATTCTCTGCCTCAGAGGGCGGTTCTCAGGATACTTTCAAGAGAGACCTAGATAGGGCTCTTAAAGATAGCGGAGTCAGGGGATATGGGGAGAAGGCAGGAATGGGGTACTGATTGGGGATGATCAGCCATAATCACATTGAATGGCGGTGCTGGCTCAAAGGGCCGAACGGCCTACTCCTGCACCTATTGTCTATAATTTGGACAAAACAAGACTGCAAATAGATGTTTAAGAAGGAACTGCAGATGCTGGAAAATCGAAGGTAGACAAAAATGCTGGAGAAACTCAGCGGGTGAGGCAGCGAAGGAAAAAGGCAACGTTTCGGGTCGAGGCCCTTCTTCAGACTCCAGACCCGAAACGTCACCTATTCCATAGATGCTGCCTCACCCGCTCAGTTTCTCCAGCATTTTTGTCTACCTTGCAAATAGATGTGATCATGAGTGCTCAATCTTGGAGATGTTAAGACAGAACACAGACGCCTAGTCCTCTGCACTAACGTGCAATGATGTCTTTCATATCCACTCAAGGACAGTTCAAGTTGAGTTTATGGTCATATGGACGTGAAGTGAGGGACAGGTGCAAGGCAAAGCCTTGCTTGTAGCAGCATCACACGACCATAGGCTGAGGGAACCACGCACACATGACACATAAATCACAAATAACATTCTAAAAGAAAGAAGACTGTGCCAAAGTACACGACATCTGTGCAAAATCATAATTAGAAAAAACCAAGTTCATTGTAATGCCAGAGGTGTTCTGTTAGCGAGTTAGGATCAGCGCCACTCATACGTCCGTAAGTTATAAGAGCAGAATTAGGCCATTCGTCCCATCATGCCTACTCCGCCATTTATTCCTGGCTGATCTGTCTCTCCCTCCTTACCCCATTTCTCCACATAACCCCTGGCAGGTTTACAATTAAGAATCTGTCAATCTCTGCCATAAAAATATCCATTGACTTGGCCTCCACAGCCGTCTGTGGCAATGAATTGCCCCGGGATGGCCGGACTGTCAAATGAGGAAAGATTGGAAAGACTGGGCTTGTATTCACTGGAATTTAGAAGGATGAGAGGGGATCTTATAGAAACGTGTAAAATTATAAAAAGGACTGGACAAGCTAGATGCAGGAAAAATGTTCCCCATGTTGGGGGGGAGTCAAGATGAATTCATCTTCTCTGCCTACAGTCCATCCTCTGCATATCCATGTGCCTTTCTAAAAGCCTCAAACGCAACTATCATATCTGCCTCCACCACCCCAGATAGCTCGTTCCAGACACCCACCACCTTCACGTTACACATCTCCTTTAAACTTTGCCCCTCTCACCTTAAAGCTTCGCCCGCTAGTCTCTGGCATTTGCACCCAGGAACAAGGTTCTGACCAACATCTTTCTGCAGTAGTTTAAATATCACTAGGAAGTATTCTACTCAGCGTGGTACAAGGATGTCTTTCTCCTCAGTGCCACGTGATAATCTTTGTGAATTATTGCTGCAATAATGGAGAACGATCAGACCAGGAGTGGTATTTCTTTTGTAGGAAGATAGATTTATTTGATTATCTATAACAGCTGCGAGTTATCCATGGGCGATGGATGTAAATCTCTCTGATGTACTTTGCTGCTGCCTTCTTCAATTTTTACAAACTTTCTGATAACAAATCAAGAGAATGTATAGTTTAAGAAGGGAACTGCAGATGCTGGAAAAATCGAACGTAGACAAAAATGCTGGAGAAACTCAGCGGGCGAGGCAGCATCTATGGAGCGAGGGAGTAGGTGACGTTTCGGGTCGAGACCCTTCTCCAGACCGATGTGGTTGTGGGGGGCGGGAAGATGAAAGGAAGAGGCGGAGACAGTGGGCTGTGGGAGAGCTGGGAAGGGGAGGGGAAAGAGGGAGACAGCAAGGACTACCTGAAATTGGAGAAGTCAATGTTCATACCGCTGGGGTGTAAACTACACAAGCGAAATATGAGGTGCTGCTCCTCCAATATATAGAAAAGGGTTTCTGCTTCTTGAACATTATTGAGCCAGTTATGTTTGCATTTTATCATTTCATCATCATTATCGTTGAAAACATTAGCGACGCAGTGGCGCTGGTTTCCAACAGGAACGGTGACGGACGCTCCACACATCTCTGTCCTCCAGTTCCTGCGGACTTCCGCCACTGGAAGTTTAGAATTTTGGTGTGTGTGTGTGTCTTATCATCGTTCCTTACAATGCCGTGTACGACAGTGATCGCAACTTCTACTGAAGTGTGAATGGCCGTTGGCTCGCTAGAAGCTCATCCTCCCTTTGACAGGTCTTGTTTTTGGTCCTGCTGGGGGCCCACAGCCCCCTCCTCACCTGGCAAACCAGGTGGGGGAGACGGTTTAGTCGCCAACTATCCGACCATGGAGCGGGTAGCACAGGATTACGTGGTACCCGTGGCGGGGGGAACTCCCCCCGACCTGACCTTAATGCACAGACATAATCCTAAAAATGCCACAAAGATAACCAGATTAAAGTGGTTGCTGATATAAAGATGATGATGTTGGGTGGGGTATGTAAAAGCTCGGTCAAAGGTGGGAATTATGGAAAATATGACAGAGACTCAGGTCACCAGGAAATTCCAAAGACTGGACCTTAAACCAACAAAACCCAACAAACAATAGACACAAAAAGCTGGAGAAACTCAGCGGGAACGGCAGCATCTGTGGAGAGAAGGAATGGGTGACGTTTCGGGTCGAGACCCTTCTTCAGACTGAGAGTCAAGGGAGAGGGAGACATTGAAATTGGAAGGGTAAGGTGTGAAAATACAGATCCAAGGGGATGATGAATCACAAAAACGTAGAATGGTTCAAAACCAACCAAATGTGTAGAAAGGAACAGCAGATGCTGGTTTGCACCAAAGGTAGACACAAGATGCTGGAGTAACTCAGTGAGTCAGGCAGGCACCCAGACTGCAGTCTGAAGACGGGTCTCTACCTGAAACTCTGAGTTACTCCAGTATTTTGTGTTCAAAACCCACCCAAAGGAATGAAGAGTGGAAGGCACGGGAATGGGGAGATTAGGAGAATGAACAGAATCAGAGGAAGTTCCAGGAGGGAGAAGTGCATGCGGAGGAGTTTGTGCCCGGATCAGTGGAAAATGGGAAGTGGAAATGGTTGAGAGCTTCACGCTCCTTGGCTTCAATTAGCAGTAACGATCTGCCATGGACCTTTGGGATGCTCCAAGAATTACTACACCGAGGCCCTGGCAGGCTCGGCCATCGTGTCGCTGAACACCTCCGCTCAGTCTGCCTAAACCTACCTGATCTCCCGGTTGCTAAATAGTTTAACCCCCCCCCCATTCCCACACTGACCTTTCTGTCCTGGGCCTCCTCCATTGTCAGAGTGAGGCCCAGCACAAATTAGAGGAGCAGCACCTCAGGTTTCGCTTGGGCAGCTCACACCCCAGCGGTGTGAACATTGACTTCTCTAACTTCAAGTAATCCCGCTCTCTCCATTCTCTCCCCCTTCCCAGTTCTCGCACCAGTCTGACTGTCTCCGACTACATTCTATCTCTGCTTTGTTGTCACCTTCTCCCAATTAACAATGATCTACACTAGAGTTACACAAAAGGCTGGAGAAACTCAGTGGGTGCAGCAGCATCTAAGGAGCGAAGGAGATAGGCGACGTTCCTTCTCTCCTTAGATGCTGCTGCACCCGTTGAGTTTCTCCAGCCTTTTGTGTACCTTCGATTCTCCAGCATCTGCAGTTCCTTCTTTAACACAATGATCTACACTACATCGTCCTTGATCTCTATTCTCTTTGTCCTGTTTTCACACTTTACTCTTCCTCATCTAAACACTTCCTTATCTATGTACCGCCCCACTCCCCCGACATCTGTCTGACGAAGGGTCTCGACCCGAAACGTCACCTATTCCTTTTCTCCAGAGATGCTGCCTGTCCCGCTGAGTTACTCCAGCTTTTTGTGTCTGTCCTGGGTTTAATTACTTGTAAGAAAGAGACTGGGGAAAAGGTAGGATGAATGTCGGGATGAGTTTGAAGTCACCAAAGATAAAGATGAGAGAGATGGAACAGGGAAAGATGAATATTAAAAACTATAAATATTATAGAAACATAGAAATTAGGTGCAGGAGTAGGCCATTCGGCCCTTCGAGCCTGTACCGCCATTCAATATGTTCATGGCTGATCATCCAACTCAGTATCCCATACCTGCCTTCTCTCCATACCCTCTGATCCCCTTAGCCACAAGGGCCACATCTAACTCCCTCCCTCTTAGATATAGCCAATGAACTGGCCTCAACTACTCTCTGTGGCAGAGAGTTCCAGAGACCCACCACTCTGTGTGAAAAACAGTTTAATCCCCCGCATTCCCACACTGGTTGACATGCGTGGATTATTATAAAATGGCAAAACTAATGGCAAAAATCTATAATGCAGAAATTTTACTTTTTTAAATCTTACGTTTAAATCTTATTCTAACTATAAAATCCATCGAATAATTGTATAAATATTCAAGAGCTCCTTTTCCATTTCAATGTGACTTGCATGGTTATGAAATCTACATGTTTATCCACGGAAACGGCCACTGCGTTTTCATTTTGTTTTAAGATCGAGCCGTAAGATATATTTTAAGAATTGCACAAGCTGCAGAAAAAACTGCTCAAACGTACCATGAGCTCATCCTTCACGGCATCATTGACACCACTTGCAGAAGGAAAGTTGGATGGTCAATAGTTTTTTGTGCGCAAGGGGTCAGAAGATCAGGTGGTGAGCTGGATTGATGAGTTGAGGAATGATAGGAGTCAGGAGAGGAGAGGGCCCGTCCCACTTGGGCGTCATTTGCGCGTCACGCAGATGGTGCGCGAGGATTTTGAGCATCCCAGAATCCTAGGGTGCCGTGCGTTACCGCGCGTTACCGCATACGCCACCACGCCTCACCGTGCTCCATGCTCGCGTCACGACGCACCATACAATTTTTAGGATTTTTTTTTTTAGAGACACAGCACGGAAACAGGCCCTTCGGCCCACCGGGTCCGTGCCGACCAGCGATCCCCGCACATTAAAACTATCCGACACACACTAGGGACGATTTTTACATTTACACCAAGCCAATTAACCTACAAACCTGTGCGTCTTTGGAGTGTGGGAGGAAACCGAAGATCTCGGAGAAAAGCGACGCAAATCATGGAGAGAATGTAGAAACTCGCCGTAGACAGGATTGAACCCGGGTCTCCGGTGCTGCATTCCCTGTAAGGCAGCAACTTACAACTGATCGCGTAAATGACGCACAAATGACGCCCAAGAGGGACAGGCCCTTAAGCAGACGGGAAATGTGCGCTGATGCTCCTGTACATCGGCAGGACCAAGCGCAGGCTCGGCCAGCGTTTCGTCGAACACCTCCACTCAGTCCGTCTAGGCCTACCTGATCTCCCGGTTGCTAAACACATTAACTCCCCCTCCCACACTGACCATTCTGTCCCGGGCCTCCTCCAAGGTCAGAGTGAGGCCCAGTGCAAATTGGAAGAACAGCACCTCATACTTGGCCTGGGTAGCAGTGGTACAAATATTGATTTCATTAACTTCAAGTAACACTTGCTTTCCCTCTCCCTCTGTCCCTCCCCACCCTAGTCCTCTGACTAGTTTCCCTCTCCTGATTAATTTTAAAGGCTGTACGCCCCTCAGCCAACAATGAACCGTTCTACATTTCCTTGACCATCAGCTGCATTGATCTTGCGTTAAAGAAGGAACTGCAGATGCAACTGCAGTCTGAAGAAGGGTTTCGGCCCGAAACGTCGCCTATCTCCTTCGCTCCTTAGATGCTGCTGCACCCGCTGAGTTTCTCCAGCCTTTTGTGTACCCCAGCTGCTTTGATCTATTGTTTTCACACCTTACCCTTCAACATCTCTGTGTCTCCCTCTCCCCTGACTCTCAGTCTGAAGAAGGGTCTCCACCCAAAACGTCACCCATTCCTTCTGTCCAGAGATGCTGCCCGTCCCGCTGAGTTACTCCAGCATTTTGTGTCTATCTTCGATGTTCACTGGTGCTTGAGTACGTTACCTCTGGTCCAGAGCATTAGATATTTGCATTTCCATTCACTGTGACCCCACTGGTCCTGTTATCTGCCAGTCTTCCATATACCAGTAATGGACTGGAGAACCAAATGTGAAGAGAGATGCAGTTTCACTCCATTTCTATGTGGCACTAACACTTATCCAAGGGGTTGGGGCGTGATTGAAAACGATATTCCCCCAAAAGCGACATCCAGCCGACGTAATGTGTGTAAAAAATATTACAACCCCATATAAGAGTTTTAAATGCCCTCCCCGCCATTGAAGGGACCTGCAGGAGGTGCTGCCTCGAACTGGGAACCAGCATCGTCAAAGACCACCCATTCATCTCGCCGTTCCCGCTCCAGGAGCCTGAAAACCATGACCATCCATGTCAAGAACCAACTTCTTCCCAACAACCATCAGGTTCTTGAACGCTGCACAACACTAACCTCAGCAACTGTGATCTTCCATGGACTAACAGTAGACAATGGACAATTGGTGCAGGAGTAGGCTATTCGATGTTAGACGGATGAGAGGGTATCTTATGGAAACGTATAAGATTGGTAAGGGTTTGGACACGTTAGAGGCAGGAAACCTGTTCCCGATGTTGGGGGAGTCCAGAACCAAGGGCCACAGTTTAAGAATAAGGGGTAAGCCATTTAGAACGGAGACGAGGAAACACTTTTTCACAGAGAGAGTTGTGAGTCTGTGGAATTCTCTGCCTCAGAGGGCGGTGGAGGCCGGTTCTCTGGATGCTTTTAAGAGAGAGCTAGATAGGGCTCTTAAAGATAGCGGAGTCAGGGGATATGGGGAGAAGGCAGGAACGGGGTACTGATTGGGGATGATCAGCCATGATCACATTGAATGGCGGTGTTGGCTCGAAGGGCCGAATGGCCTACTCCTGCACCTATTGTCTATTGTCTATGTCAAGAGTCAAGTGGGCCAAATGTATTTTTCAATCAATCACATGAGATGCATTGCAATTTTTTAAAGCGTAAATCGTGAAAGGCAACAAATGAAAATATCTTTGCAGCGTATTATACAAAGGGACGATTCTGTTGTGTGTGTGTGTGTGTGTGTTGGAGGGCTATGATTACAGGTTTAAAGCTGCTGCATCATTTTCAGATTTCTACACTCAGGAAAGTTCACAGATGACTCCACCATTAAGCGGGCTGAAGGAACTGTAATGTCTGGTATAAAGGAAGCAATTTGCAGCAGATGGTTAACTGGCACATCACGAAGGACTTGTGAAGTGTTCATAATTCTGTTTGATGTGTGTGCTGCAGTGGGGTGAAGATGATAGCACATTTATTCAAGGCATTGTCAAATTTAGACACAGAAATGCACGTCATTACAAATGTATTTGGCTGTTTCTGCTTGTTACAGTCCTTCCATTTGCTCTTTTTACATGTAAACACCACAATGTTTGTAAGACTGGCGACAACAATGATTTCCGTTTGTTAAAGGGCCTGTCCGACCATTGACGGACCATTGCGACTCAACGCGACCACGAGGTGTCCTTGGCACGCAAATTACGCGACCTCGTGGTCGCATTGAGGCACATGGGCATTGTATGGCCGCGCGGGGCCGGTCCCACTGAGAAGCGCGGAGGGGTATGTAGTTGTGCGCCACATCGCGCGGGGCTCCGAAATTTTTGTGGCAAACAAAATCTTCGCGAGCCAATGGCCTGTCGCGGAACTGACGGCCAAAGTGGGACAGGCCCAAGACCCTGGCGCGACGCAACGTCTCACCTCCAACAGCAGCAGAAGCAGGCAAACAATCGCCAAGCTCGGCCTGGGGCTCACGGCCGTTGCGATCCGGATCCGCCCCCACTTCTGCTCCCAGAGCGGGGCCAAGAAAATTGATGATAGACACAAAGCTGGAGTAACTGAGTGGGACCGGCAGCATCTCTGGAGAGAAGGAATGGGTGACGTTTCAGGTCAAGACCCTTCTTTTCAGACTGAAGAAGTCTCGACACGAAACGTCACCCATTTCTTTTCCCCAGAGATGCTGCCGGTCCCGCTGACTTACTGTGTGTCCATCTTCAAATGACGTCACGCGCTCCAGACGGCTGCGCATATGCATGTAATCGCGCCCGACCTTTGCCGGACCATCGCGGCTCAACGCGACCACGAGGTTGCGTGATTTGCGTGCCAAGGACACGTAAGTGGGACAGGCCCTTTAAGAGTGTTTCACAGAGCAAATGTGCCCCAGGAAATTTCAGAAGAGGCGTCACCGAGGCCAAAGGTCACAACACGAAACCAGGAGACAAAAATCCTGGTCAATCCACCAGGTCTCGGTCCGTGCAATTAATGGCATCGGATGTCTTTGGAATGTGGGAGGAAACCGGAGCACCTGGAGGAAACCCACGCGGTCACAGGGTGAACGTGCAAACTCCACTCAGGCAGCACCTGAGACTTTAGACTTTAGAGATACAGTGTAGAAAGAGGCCCTTCGGCCCACCGAGTCTGCCTCAACCAGCGATCACCCCACAGACTGGCTCCCTACTCCACGTGTGGCAATTTATCCCTCGTTCTCATCCACTCTCTACACACTAGGGGGCAATTTACAAAGGGCCAATTTAACCTACAAGGGAGAACGTGCAAACTCCACACAGCCAGCACCCGGGTGGAACCTGGGTTTCTTTCGCCGTGAGGCAGCGGCTCTATCGGTGCTCCCCAACTTCACTTAGTGGAGTCTGCCAGTTCCAATTTTTTGGGGTTTAAAAAAAAAGTAAAACGTGTTCCATGAGCGCAGAGATGATTTTTCTGTGTGACTTGCATCAGAAAAACTGTGCTTAAATAATACGCTTTTCCACACCCTGTCATATTGTGCTGAAGCAAGCGTGTTTTAAATGTCTGGTGCGCAGAGCAGCGTCTCAGCAATCGACAGCTAATCCATTGGGACGGGGCACTCAGTGTACGTTAACAACAAACCAGAGGACATTTGACTGCCCCATCCACGCTGTCAAATTTGTGAATGCCAAACCCGATAAATCTGCTGCCCTTTCCACACCTTTCAGCTGGAACAACAGCACTCTAAAAAGCACATTTGCACTCAGCTTCTGTCCGATTTCGATCCATTTTTACGGGTTTAGCAACGAAATGGTACATTTACAACTGGGCAGAATTCAGGAGTGGGGAGAAGTGTCCCGACCTGAAACGTCACCTATCCGTATCCACCAGAGATGCTGCCTGACCTGCTGAGTTACTCCAGCACTCTGTGTTCTGTGCATGATTCCAGCGTTCAGTTCAGTTATTTAGTCACGTATGCAGTGCCGTGAAAAGCTTTAGTTGTGTGCTGCCCAGTCATCCAGCATCTGCAGTTCCGCCTGTCTCCCTCGAGATGTTGGCCAATTATGTTGATGCTGTATCATTCAACGGAAGTACAAGTAATGAGCATGTATATATATTCCTGACATTGGACTTTGTGCCTGGAACTCTTACACTACGATTTAAATAGAAACATAGAAAATAGGTGCAGGAGTAGGCCATTCGGCCCTTCGAGCCTGCACCGCCATTCAATATGATCATGGCCGATCATCCAACTCAGTATCCCGTACCTGCCTTCTCTCCATACCCTCTGATCCCTTTAGGCACAAGGGCCACATCTAACTCCCTCTTAAGTATAGCCAATGAACTGGTCTCAACTACTTTCTGCAGCAGAGAATTCCGGAGACTCACCACTCTCTGTGTGAAAAATGTTTTTCTCTGTGAAACAGAGGATATTTTTAAGACAGAGATAGACAGATTCTAGATCAGTGCGAGTGTCTGAGGTTATGGGGAGAATGGGGTTGGGAGGGAGAGATAGATCAGCCATGATTGAATGGAGGAGAAGGCTTGATGGGCCGAATGGCCTAATCCCATGACATTATGACAATGCTGAGAACTACAGTACACTCTGTGTCTTTGCTCTATCTATTCTACTTGAGTTTGGCTTGATTGCAAGTTTGGCCCTATCAGAGGGTGGGGGGGGGGGGGGCAACGAGAGCCATTGGGTCTCGTGCCTGTCTTCTTCAAAGGGATCGTGATTTCGGGCTTGAGTTCATCTATGAGAGGGCCTGCTGGACTGTATTCATGCGTAGTATTTTCCGATTTGAGTGGATAGCATGTAAAACAAAGCTTTTCCCTATAACTCGGTACACGTGACAATAATATGCAGATATTAAAACTAAATCTAAACATACACATGCCTTGTTCCAGTATTGTCAGTCTAGATGGGCCAGAGACTGCAGGCGTTGGAATCTTGCACAAAACACAAAGTGCTGGAGGTCGAGCTGCTGCCTCACAGCGCCAAAGACCCGGGTTTGATCCTGACTATGGTTGCTGTCTGCGAATGGTATGTTAGCTTTCATAGCAAAAGGATTTGAGTATAGGAGCAGGGAGGTTCTACTTCAGTTGTATAGGGTCTTGGTGAGACCACACCTGGAGTATTGCGTACAGTTCTGGTCTCCAAATCTGAGGAAGGGCATTATTGCCATAGAGGGGGTGCAGAGAAGGTTCACCAGACTGATTCCTGGGATGTCAGGACTGTCTTATGAACAAAGACTGCATAGACTCGGTTTATACTCTCTAGAATTTAGGAGATTGAGAGGGGATCTTATAGAAACTTACAAAATTCTTAAGGGGTTGGACAGGCTAGATGCAGGAAGATTGTTCCCGATATTGGGGAGGTCCAGGACAAGGGGTCACAGCTTAAGGATAAGGGGGAAATCCTTTAGGACCGAGATGAGAAGGACTTTTTTCACACAGAGAGTGGTGGGTCTCTGGAACTCTCTGCCACAGAGGGTAGTTGACGCCAGTTCATTGGCTATATTTAAGAGGGCGTTAGATGTGGCACTTGTGGCTAAAGGGATCAGGGGGTATGGAGAGAAGGCAGGTACGGGATACTGAGTTGGATGATCAGCCATGATCATATTGAATGGCGGTGCAGGCTCGAAAGGCCGAATGGCCTACTCCTGCACCTAATTTCTATGTTTCTATGTATGAAGTTTGTACGTTCTCCCCGTGACCCACCGGGCAGGAGCTCTGGCTTCCAAAGACATACAGGTTGCAGGTTAATTGGCATAGTTAAATTGTAAATAGCCCCTAGTGTGTCTAGGATACGGGTAGGGGCTGTCCCACTTACGCAACTTGCCGGCACCCGTCATAGGCGCCGAAAGTTTTCAACATGTTAAAAATCCAGCGTCGACCAGAAAAAGGTACGACTCTTTGAGCGACTCCTCACGACCATACGGGCGTCACCCTGCGACAGGAGAGATTCACATCAGAGATACAAGGCAATGCAGATGCCAGAACAAAACACAAAGTGCTGGAGGAACTCAGTGCGTCGTGCAACGTCTGTGGAGGCAGTGGGGTGATTGACATTTCCCGGCACGACCCTTAGATTGGAGATCCTGGATTGGTAAATAAATGCATTGTACAGTGGTGGCATCCTTCAGTCTGGAGAAAGATCCCAACCTGAAACCTCGCCTGTCCATTCCTTCCACAAATGCTGCCTGACCCGCTGAGTTACTCCATCACTTTGTCTTTAGCTGACGATTCCAGCATCTGCAGCATCTTGTGTCTTCATTTATAAATTGTTTGTTATTTAGCCTTTTACATTGTTATAAGGGCGGCACGGTGGCACACAGGTCGAGTTTAGTTTAGTTTCGAGATACAGGGCGCAAACAGGCCCTTCGGCCCACCAAGTCCGTACCAACCAGCGATCCCTGCACATGTTCCCGATGTTGGGGGAGTCCAGAACCAGGGGCCACAGTTTAAGAATAAGGAGTAAGCCATTTAGAACAGAGACGAGGAAACACTTTTTCTCACAGAGAGTTGTGAGTCTGTGGAATTCTCTGCCTCAGAGGGCGGTGGAGGCCGGTTCTCCGGATACTTTCAAGAGAGAGCTAGATAGGGCTCTTAAAAATAGCGGAGTGAGGGGATATGTGGAGAAGGGAAGAACAGGGTGCTAATTGGGGATGATCAGCCATGATCACATTGAATGGCACGAAGGGCCAAATGGCCTACTCCTGCACCTATTGTCTATTGTCTATTGTCTATTAACACTATCCTGCACATTCTAGGGACAATTTACACTTCTACCAAGTATACAAAGCCAAGCCAATTAACCTACAAACATGCACGTCTGTGGAGGAGATGAAACCGGAGATGCTGGAGAAAACCCACGCAGGTCACGGGGAGATCGTGCAAACTCCGTACAGACAGCACCCGTAATCGGGATCGAACCCGGGTCTCTGCCACTGCAAGCGCTGAAAGGCACCGCTGCGCCACCTCGCCGCCCCTGTTGCGCAGCGGTACAGCGCCAGAGACCCGGGTTCGATCCTGACTACGGGTGCTGTCTGTACGGAGTTTGTGCGTTCTCCCCGTGACCTGCGTGGGTTTTCTCCGGGTGCTCCAGTTTCCTCCCGCTCTCCAAAGAAGCACAGCTTTGTAGATTCATTGCCCTCTGTAAATTGTCCACAGTGTGTAGGTTAGAACTAGTGAACGGGTGATCGATGGTCAGCATGGACTCGGTGGGCCGAAGGGTCTGTTTCCATGCTGTACCTTCAAACAGTTGTTTTAAGTCATTAGTTCTGCTCAAATGATAAGTTTATACTCGTACTGACGCGCAACAAAGACAATTTAGTTAAAATAATAGCGATTCAGTGTAAGACGATTATTTATTCCTGACCCAAAATATCTTCTATCCATTCCCTCCACAGATGCTGACTGACCTGCTGAGTTCCTCCAGCACTTTTTTTTTAAACTCAAGATTTGAGCATCTGCAGTTCCTTGTGCCTCTACCAGTATAAATCTGCCGAGAGGAAAGCTAAACATTCAGGAAAAACAAGAAGGCTCTGAGGATATTACAATATATATTGTTCAAACTGAACCAGAAGCTTTTAGAACAGCTATCGTATTAGCTTAAATGAAGCACAAGCACTGATGTTAAAACTGCAGTAGCAAACAGATGCAAGATTGCTTGGACTGGGTGAATTGTCAGTTTTGGTTTTAAACAACAAAGCGCCTGGGAGTGAATTAAAACTGATGACACTCCAGATTCTCAATCGCTTTTCTTTCCCCGGGTAATGTTCGGTGAGGGGAAAGCACTTTTCACAAATTGCAACAAGGCATCGCTTACGCCCTGATGTCTTTGTACGAGCAGCTTCATCGGCTGCTGAGCGAGTGCACGCAGGCCGTTTGTGGGTGGCAAATGTTGCCAGGGCAAGAAGCTGAAGTCTGGGGTGCGGAGATCAAATCACCAGCTGGAAGCTCAGGGAAAGAGATGAAGTCCCAGCCATTGGGAAATGCAAAAAAAAAAAGACAAGAGACAATAGGTGCAGGAGGAGGCCATTCGGCCCTTCGAGCCAGCACCGCCATTCAACGCGATCATGGCTGATCATCCACAATCAGTACCCCGTTCCTGCCTCCACCGCCCTCTGAGGCAGGGAATTCCACTGACCCACATCTACTACAAACCCACTGACTCCCATGGCTATCTGGACTCCACTTCTTCCCACCCATGCAGGTCTTGGCCCATCAGTTTTTAAACCCTTGCGAAATCTTTTACTCAGTAAAGCGTGCAAACTATTCCTGAATGGCCAACCTTGTATCCCCTTGTGTGGATAAATCTTTGGGCACCTTGAATTTTAAAAGAGACACCTTAGGTCAAAATCTTAAACAGCCCACTCTAAAAACCCATTCAATCAGTTTCATCTATCATTTCCATAAAGCACTGGCTTTGGGACTTTAAAGCTATTTCTTATATAAAGCCAGGCAATTAATTCTTGCAGCGCTGTGGGCAAACTGAAGCAGATTATGCTCTCAAATTAGGGTTTCCTTACAAGATCAAAATGCCTTCAAATTTAGTCAAGATTCCAGCATCTGCAGTTCCTTGTCTTTCCCTGTGAAACAGCTGAATAGAATGACCTCTGTAATTTGCTTTGCAACATCAGATTTTTAAATAATTCATAAAAGCTGGTGCTGGTTAAAGCGTAAATATTACTCAAGATATTGAGAAAGAGCCTTACTCCGTACTTTTAAGATAGTGCGTGGGATCCTGTGCACAGAATGAAACTGATGTAATATCACATCTAAAAGTTAGCCAACAATCGGGCAGCGCAGCGGTAGAGTCGCTGCCTCACAGCGCCAGAGACCCGGGTTTGATGCTGACTGCGGGCGCTGCCTGCGCAGAGTTTGCACGTTCTCCCCGTGACAGCGTGGGCTTTCTCTGGGTGCTCCGGTTTCCTCCCACACTCCAAAGACACACAGGTTTGTAGGTTCGTTGGCTTGGTATAAATGTAAACTGTCCCTCGTGTGTCGGGTAGTGTCAGTGTGCGGGAGTGAACGGGGGTCGGCACGGACTCAGTGGGCTGAAGGGCCCGTTTCCTCGCTGTATCTCCAGAGTCTTAAAGTCTAAAGTTCGCAGTCTCCTGAATGAGACACCCTGGGATACTGTACTGAAGTAAAGGGCCTGTCCCACCTGCCGATTTTTTCGGCGACTGCCGGCATCATTGACTGCCGTATCGGGTCACCGAGATATTTGCGGCGTGATGACGTATTGACGCGCTGTGTTTTTTCAAGTGACGCAACGTTTTTTTTGTCGCCGCTGGATTTTGAAATGTTCAAAAACCTTTTGGCGACACTGATATGACTCCGGCAGTCGCTGGAAAAATCGCCAAGTGGGACAGGCCCTTTAGAATAGAATAGAATAGAATGCCTTTTATTGTCATTCAAACAACTTGGTTTGAACAAAATTGCATTTTCTACAGTTTTACATTACAAAAAAAAACTTTTAAATGTTGCAAGATGCCTGAAATGAAATTATTATCTCCTCTGAATTAAGCACATTACACAAAGGCCATTTTGTTCGGCTGTTGCTAACTTGTGGATGCTCGTGTTATAATAATACTGATGTAATCTTGCAATTACGTCAGCGAAGATGTTTGCATGTGATAACAAATAATTCCCTCCAATCCTTCCTCCGAGTAGTAATTACTGGTAATCAGGATTTTAACCAAAGGAAGAAATGCTGTATGATGTGTGGCCATCTTTAACACAGGAGCTCGATCTTGCTCGAGGCAAGTTGTGAGTGTTTAAGCAGGAACTGCAGATGCTGGAAAATCGAAGGTAGACAAAAGTGCTGGAGAAACTCAGCGGGTGCAGCAGCATCTATGGAGCGAAGGAAATAGGCAACGTTTTGGGCCGAATAGGAACCGTTTCAGGAAATAGACAATGTTTCAGGCCGAATAGGAACCGTTTCAGGAAATAGGCAAAGCTTATGGCTGAATAGGAACCATTTCAGGAAATAGGCAACGTTTCGGGCCGAAACCCTATCGGGTTTCGGCGCGAAACGTTGCCTATTTCCTTCGCTCCATAGATGCTGCTGCACCCGCTGAGTTTCTCCAGCACTTTTGTCTACCTACAGTTTTGAGTGCGATCATCTCAACAGAATGCGATCTTATTATTAAAGATGCCTCCTCTGGACCTGGTTGAACGTGGAGGGCGAGTTTTTTACGCCTCACTGTTTCACAGATGTTTAAACATCTTGAGAACTGACACATCAATGGTCAGAAAACAGAAAACATGGTTTCTAATGCCCCTTAATTATCCCTGGTGGAATAAAACTGGGTGAAAAAAAGGTCTTACCTTCCACTACCTGCAACCTCCGGCAACCACCTTCAACTAGCATCGCAACCGGCTTCAACTAAAAAATTACTGATTTTTAAAACGGCAACCTATTTTTAGTCGCGTCCCGTTTTGAATTTTTTTAAATAATCGCCGGAACATTGAAGAAGCGGAAACCACTTTCGACCATTAAGGGCCTGTCCCACCAGCATGCAACTCGATGCGATTAGCGCGACCTAACGTGGTCGCTTGAGCCGTCCGGCGTCGCGGGGCCGGTCCCACTTCGATCGCGGGAGCCGTGCGGAATTGTGCGGAGTTCGTCCCGAGTTCGTCCCGACGCCGCGCGGGGCTCCGAAAAACCGACAATGTCCAAAAATCCCGCGCGGCAACGGTTTGTCGGCTCGCAGTCGCCGCGACATTTACACACCGCCCGGACATCGTGCCTCCGTGAAACTATTCGTAAGTGCCTCCGTGACCCTCTATGTGTGTGGCTCCGTGGCCCTGTATGTGTGTGTGTCTCGGTGCCCCTCTCTGTGTGCCCCTCTAAGTCCTGGCGAACTTACCTTGAACTTGCTTCAAGTTCGCCTCGCTTTGCGCCGCGTTGCGCCACTCACCCAACCTCCGCGCGGCCCCTACTGCCGGTTTAGTTGCGCTTGCCGCATGCAGGCGCATGCTGGTGGGACCGGACCTGTACAGGGGATCACCCGACCTCCGCGCGGCCCCCGCTGCCGGTTTGATCGCGTTCATCGCATATAGTTGCGTGCTGGTGGGACAGGCCCTTTAGGGAGACTGACAAAAACCTCCGGGAACCGCACGGAAACCTTGGGTGGGGCGCAAAGTCTCCAGAGGTTTCCGTTCAGGTTTCCCAAGTGGGACAGGGGCGTAATTCTCCAACACTGGAGATCGCGTGGTGAAGCCAAGAATCCCATCGCCCTCTGGAGCAGAGGTGAGTAGGTTGGAAGTCATTGTGCTGGCAATTATCTGGCAAAAAAAAAGCAACCAACAAACACATCCTTCACACATCTGAGGTGACGGTTGTCGTATCTTTAACATTGTTCTGCTGAGCCGCGTGCGCCTGAGACCCGGGTTCGATCCCGACTGGGTGCTGCCTGTACATTCCCCCCGTGACCTGCGAGGGTTTTCTCCCAGATCTTCGGTTTCCTCCCACACTCCAAAGACGTGCAGGTTTGTAGGTTAATTGGCTTGGGTGTGTACTTGGTACAACCACTTGGTATAAGTGTAAACTGTCCCTAGTGTGTGTAGGCTTGTTCTCATGTGCGGGGCACGCTGGTCGGTGCAGACTCTGTGCTGAAGGGCCTGTTTCCGTGCCATATTCTTAAACTAAACTAAACACTTTACCCGGCACATGTTACAATAAAGATCCCATTGAGAACCACAGTTTAGTTTAGAGATATAGCATGGAAACAGCCACCGGGTCCACACCGACTAGCGATCACCCGTTCACACTAGTTCTATGTTATCCCACTTTCTCATCCACTCCCCGCACACCAGGGGCAAATTACAGAAGACAATTAACATACAAACTTAAGATAAACACAAATGCTGGAGTAACTCAGCGGGACAGGCAGCATCTCTGGAGAGAATGAATGGGCGAGGTTTCGGGTCGAGATCCTACAGTTTCGGTTCGGACCTACACACCTACATGTCATTGGGACGTGCAAGCAAACCGGGGCGCCCGGAGGAAACCCACGCGGTCACAGGGAGAACGTGCAAACTCCGCACAGACAGCACCCGAGGTCATAATCAAACCCGGGTCTCTGGCGCAGTGAGGCAGCAGCTCTACACATGCCTTCTCTAACATGCCAAGACACTTCATGAATGCGTCAACGGACAGAGATGGAGATAAAGCAAAAGGAAATGTTGGACTAAGTGATCAAAAAGGGTGATGTTTTAAGGTCAGTTTTACATTGCTCGTGGCAAGCAGGTCACTTAGATGAGCCCAGGGTATTATAAATGCCAGCTGGTAAAGGATGGACGCGGGTGAAAGGAGGATTGGAAAGGAGTGTTTGCACGATCACCAGGGTTGGTAGAAGCAATAATTTAGGAAGTCTGGAGTCGGGAGAAAGTACTGAGAGAAGAGAAGGGTGGCACAGCGGTGCAGCGGGTAGAGCTGCTGCCTCCCAGCGCCAGAGTGAGGGTTCAATCCTGACCTTGGGTGTTGACTGTTTCCCTGTGACCACGTGGGCTTCCTCTGCACATCCTGAAGACAGGCGGGTTTTTGGGTCAATCAGCCCCAAATGTGTAGGGAAAGTGGGATAGCATGGAAGGGGTGATCAATAGTCGGCTCGGACCTGGTGGGCCGAAGGGCCTGTTTCCATGCAGCATCTTTCAATAAATCAATGAACCAATGATAGAACTAGGGGTTTGACACATTACAACAGGGAAGACAGTAAAGGGATTTAAGTTGAAAGCTACAGAAAATCTTACATTAGTTCTGTCAATGTGTTCCATTGTGAATTGTTATCCATGCATTTTAAACGGAGTGAGTCTGTATAAACATGTCACACGGTAACGACTTCTCCTCCTTGTGGTATCCCCGCAGCCCCCTGCTGAGGACAACATGTAATTACCCCGTGACAGTCTTTCACTCGTATTTGTCACAATGAACATCACAATGGCAAAGTTGATGCGAATCATCCCCATCTGTAATATCTAGAATAATTTGTGTCAATTAAAAAGCACGGTTTTAATTTCTAATAATTGTCAATTTTCTTGCCATGTTGACCAAACATCATTTTCCTTGGCTTTCATAACAAGAGGAGTTGAGTATAGGAGCAAAGGGGTCCTTCTGCAGTTGTACAGGGTCCTAGTGAGACCACACCTGGAGTATTGTGTGCAGTTCTGGTCCCCTAATTTGAGGGAAGACATTCTTGCTATTGAGGGAGTGCAGCGTAGGTTTACAAGGTTAATTCCCGGGATGGCAGGACTGTCATATGCTGAGAGAATAGAAACATAGAAAAATAGGTGCAGGAGTAGGCCATTCGGCCCTTCGAGCCTGCACTGCCATTCAATATGATAATGGCTGATCATCCAACTCAGTATCCCGTACCTGCCTTCTCTCCATACCCCCTGATCCCTTTAGCCACAAGTGCCACATCTAACGCCCTCTTAAATATAGCCAATGAACTGGCCTCAACTACCTTCTGTGGCAGAGAATTCCAGAGACTCACCACTCTCTGTGTAAAGAATGTTTTCCTCATCTCGGTCCTAAAGGAATTCCCCCTTATCCTTAGACTGTGACCCCTTGTTCTGGACTCCCCCAACATCGGGAACAATCTTCCATCATCTAGCTTGTCCAACCCCTTAAGAATTTTGTAAGTTTCTATAAGATCCCCCCTCAATCTTCTAAATTCCAGCGAGTACAAGCCGAGTCTATCCAGTCTTTCCTCATATGAAAGTCCTGACATCCCAGGAATCAGTCTGGTGAATCTTCTCTGTACCCCCTCTATGGCAAGGATGTCTTTCCTCAGATTTGGAGACCAAAACTGTACGCAATACTCCAGGTGTGGCCTCACCAAAACCCTGTACAACTGCAGTAGAACCTCCCTGCCCCTATACTCAAATCCTTTCGCTATGAATGCTAACATACCATTTGCTTTCTTCACTGCCTGCTGCACCTGCATGCCTACTTTCAATGACTGGTGTACCATGACACCCAGGTCTCGTTGCATCTCCCCCTTTCCTAATCTGCCACCATTCAGATAATAGTCTACCCTCATGTTTTTGCCACCAAAGTGGATAACCTCACATTTATACACATTATACTGCATCTGCCATGCATCTGCCCATTCACTCAGCCTATCCAAATCACCCTGCAGCCTCCAAGCATCCTCCTCACACCTAACTATACCCCCCAGCTTGGTGTCATCTGCAAACTTGGAGATGTTGCATTGAATTCCCTCGTCCAAATCATTAATATATATTGTAAATAGCTGGGGTCCCAGCACTGAGCCTTGCGGTACCCCACTAGTCACTGCCTGCCATTCTGAAAAGGACCCGTTTACTCCTACCCTTTGCTTCCTGTCTGCTAGCCAGTTCTCTATCCACATCAATACTGAACCCCCAATACCGTGTGCTTTAAGTTTGTATGCTATTCTCTTATGCGGGACCTTGTCGAAAGCCTTCTGAAAGTCTAGATATAACACATCCACTGGTTCTCCCTTATCCACTCTACTAGTTACATCCTCGAAAAATTCTATCAGATTTGTCAGACATGATTTACCTTTCGTAAATCCATGCTGACTTTGCCCAATGATTTCACCACTTTCCAAATGCGCTGCCATCCCATCTTTAATAACTGACTCTAGTAGTTTCCCCACTACCGATGTTAGACTAACTGGTCTGTAATTCCCCGCTTTCTCTCTCCCTCCTTTTTTAAAAAGTGGGGTTACATTAGCTACCCTCCAATCCTCAGGAACTACTCCAGAATCTAAGGAATTTTGAAAAATTATCACTAATGCATCCACTATTTCTGTGGCTACCTCCTTGAGTACTCTGGGATGCAGACTATCTGGCCCTGGGGATTTATCGGCCTTCAATCCGTTCAATTTACCCAACACCACCTCCCGGCTAACCTGGATTTCACTCAGTTCCTCCATCTTATTTGACCCCCGTTCCACTGCTATTTCCGGCAGATTATTTATGTCTTCCTTAGTGAAGGCAGAACCAAAGTAGTTATTCAATTGGTCTGCCATGTCCTTGTTCCCCATGATCAATTCACCTGTTTCTGACTGCATGGGACCAACATTTGTGTTAACTAGTCTCTTTCTCTTCACATATCTATAAAAACTTTTGCAGTCAGTTTTTATGTTCCCTGCCAGTTTCCTTTCATAATCTATTTTCCCTTTTCTAATTAAGCCCTTTGTCCTCCTCTGCTGGATTCTGAATTTCTCCTCCGGTAGGCTGCTTTTTCTGGTATTTTGTATACCTCATCTTTTGTTTTTATACTATCCCTGATTTCCCTTGTTATCCACAGATGCACCATCTTCCCCGATTTATTCTTTTGCCAAACTGGTATGAACAACTTTTGTACTTCATCCATGCAGTCTTTAAATACCTTCCATTGCACATCCACTGTCAACCCTTTAAGAATCACCTGCCAGTCTATCTTGGCCAATTCACATCTCATACCTTCAGTGTTACCTTTGTTTAAGTTCAGAACCCTTGTTTCTGACTTAATTTTGTCACTCTCCATCCTAATGAAGAACTCAACCATATTATGGTCACTCTTGCCCAAGGGGCCACGCACAACAAGACTGCTAACTAACCCTTCCTCATTACTCAATACCCAGTCTAGAATAGCCTGCTCTCTCGTTGGTTCCTCCACATGTTGGTTGAGAAAACTATCCCGCATACATTCCAAGAAATCCTCTTCCTCAGCACCCCTGCCAATTTGATTCACCCAATCTACATGCAGATTGAAGTCACCCATTATAACCGTGTTACCCTTGTTGCACGCATTTCTAATTTCCTGTTTGACGCCATCCCCAACTCCAATACTACTGTTAAAGTAGTATTTACCGCTCTTAAAGATAGCGGAGTCAGGGGATATGGGGAGAAGGCAGGAACGGGGTACTGATTGGGGATGATCAGCCATGATCACATTGAATGGCGGTGCTGGCTCGAAGGTCCTTCAATTAATTCAATTAATCTTTAAGAGCCCTATCTAGCTCTCTCATGAAAGTATCCAGAGAACCGGCCTCCACCACCCTCTGAGGCAGTGAATTCCACAGACTCACAACTCTCTGTGAGAAAAAGTGTTTCCTCGTCTCCATTCTAAATGGTTTACCCCTTATTCTGATCGCTGGTCGGCGTGGAGTCGGTGGACAGAAGGCCCTGGTTCTGCGCTGTATATCTGAAGTCTCCGATCCTGGGGCCACAGACATTACGCCCCTCCAGGTGGGTGACATCTTTTCCCACGGGGAGTCTGATTCACGGAACACCCCCTCGCGGTCCTTGACGGAGACGGACCCCCCCCCCCACGGTTGGATCTCTCTCTCTCTGCTGCAGCTTCTCCCACCTTCCCAACCGCTGAAGGAATCAATAACGCCGGATGCAGTAGGTGCGAGGTGAGAGGAGGAATGTCGTGGTCCCTGGATGGAGTTGAGTGGGGGATGTCGACATTCTCCAGAGACACTGCCTGACCCGCTGAGCTTCTCCAGCACTTTGTGTCTTCTTTTTGTAAACCAGCATCTGCAGTTCCTGCTGCTCCCGACCAAGACGGAGACCTGCCAGCGACAGACGCAGTGAGTTGTCGCTGGGACTGTCAGCATCTTGCCAGTAACCCCAACATCACTGCAAAAGAATGCATCTTGTAAAAGCCCCTGCAGACGAGTATCATGCACACTGGAAAGCATCGACAGGCTCTCTGCTGCCAGTGGAAACTAGGATAAGGATTCTGATGAGGTTGCCCTAGTAAATGAATTTAAGTAACAAGAGTGCAATAAAATTAATGTCCGACAATCACTCATCCGGCTCTCAGTACATGTCAGAGTTGTTGATACAACCATTCATGTTAAGTGGGACTTTAATGGTGCACAAACATCCTTGGTGACATGGACCTCACTGCGATTGTGGTCCATATAATACCGTTCCCCACTCACAGCATCGCCACAGAACCTCACAGAAATACATTAAGGAGAGAAAATCCTTTAATGTTGCGCAGAGGAATGGATAATAACGTGCATTTAGATCCTGCTTTATGGCATCTCTGAAAAATCACTCCAAAGTGGCTCACATCTAATCAATCATTCTGCAGTGCGGGCTGTAGGGTGAATTGAAATGGCCACCATTTTGCTCACAAACAGCACCCAGTCTAACCCATGACAGTCCATTCTTCCACCTATTAGAGGAGGAAGAATATTGGCTTAAACAAGCAACTGCAGATGCTGGTTTACACAAAATAAGACACAAAGTGCTGGAGTAACTCAGCATGTCAGGCAGCATCTCTGGAGAACACAGATTGGTGACGTTTTGGGTCGGGACCCTCCGTCAGACACAAGTCACATATCTGTCACACATTACTGTCACATATCCCAAAATGGAACAATGACGATGTTGGGGGAGTCCAGAACAAGGGGTCACAGTCTAAGGATAAGGGGGAATTCCTTTAGGACCGAGATGAGGGAAACATTCTTTACACACAGAGTGGTGAGTCTCTGGAACTCTCTGCCACAGAAGGTAGTTGAGGCCAGTTCATTGTCTATATTTAAGAGGGAGTTAGATGTGGCCCTTGTGGCTAAAGGGATCAGGGGGTATGGAGAGAAGGCAGGTACGGGATACTGAGTTGGATGATCAGCCATGATCACATTGAATGGCGGTGCAGGCTCGAAGGGCCGAATGGCCTACTCCTGCACCTAATTTCTATGTTTCTATGTTTTTCTATGACATACTAATGAGGAGACGTTAGGGTCAGGACCCTTGTTCACACCGCATCAAGACTATCCCGTCTGTCTGTCAGTTTTCCCACCTATTAGTAGAGGAAGAATATTGGCTTAAACAAAGAATCGCAAATGCTGGTATGCTCAAAAAGACACACAGTGCTGGAGTAACTCAGCGGGTCAGGCAGCTTCTCTGGAGAACATGGATAGGTGACGTTTTGGATTGGGATTCTTCTTCAGACTCTGGCTTGGTCTTTTCAGTAATGCCTCAGAGGCCGGTTCCCTGGACACTTCCAAGAGAGAGCTAGATAGGGCTCTTAAAGATAGCGGAGTCAGGGGATATGGGGAGAAGCGGTAGGGAAGCACCGATTCGGGACCTTCAAGTGTTCAACCGTCTCGACGAGAGAGCCTGTACATCCGGCCACCCGCAGATGCGACTGCGGAGGTATATGGTCCCGACCACGGGGAGCAATGGAGGAGGACTACCTGAACTTTGTTGCCTTCCACCACAGTGAAGAATGCCGTGGTGGATGTTTGTGTTCAATCTTATTGTGTATTGTGTTTTTTTTTTATTGTACCACTGTTGGCAAATTCTCTTCACTGCACTTATATGCGTATGTGACGAATAAAACTGATTGATTGATTGGGATGAAATGATAAGTTGATTATGAATAAAACCCAGCAAATGTATCATAGCAAGGACCAACAAGAATCCATTGTTGTTCTATATTAAAAGATGCAGCATGAAACAGGCCCTTCGGCCCACCGAGTCATAGGAACATAGAAAAATAGTGCAAGAGTAGGCCATTCGGCCCTTCAAGCCAGCACCACCATTCACTGTGATCATGGCTGATCATCCCCAATCAGCACCCCATTCCTGCCTTCTCCCCATATTCCCTGACTCCGCTATCTTTAAGAGCCCTATCTAGCTCTCTCTTGAAAGTATCCAGAGAACCGGCCTCCACCACCCTCTGAGGCAGGGAATTCCACAGACTCACAACTCTCTGTGTGAAAAAGTGTTTCCTCGTCTCCGTTCTATGTGGCTTACCCCTTATTCTTAAACTGTGGCATAGTTCCCCGTTCCCGCTTTCACCCCATATCCCTTGATTCTGTAGGGCAATAGACAATAGGTGCAGGAGTAGGCCATTCGGCCCTTCGAGCCAGCACCGCCATTTAATGTGATCATGGCTGACCATCCCCAATCAGTACCCCGTTCCTGCCTTCTCCCCTTATCCCCTGACTCCAATTTCTATGTTTCTATGTTTTTCTATGACATACTAATGAGGAGACGTTAGGGTCAGGACCCTTGTTCACACCGCATCAAGACTATCCCGTCTGTCTGTCAGTTTTCCCACCTATTAGTAGAGGAAGAATATTGGCTTAAACAAAGAATCGCAAATGCTGGTATGCTCAAAAAGACACACAGTGCTGGAGTAACTCAGCGGGTCAGGCAGCTTCTCTGGAGAACATGGATAGGTGACGTTTTGGATTGGGAGCCAAGGGATCTAGTGGTCTAGTTCTGTGTTGCCAACTTTCACACTCACTACCCACACAATAAGGGCAATTTATAGCGGGCCAATTAACCTGCAAACTTGCACGTTTTGGGATGTGGTAGGAAACTGGAGCACCCGGAGGAAACCCAGGTGGTCACAGGGAGAACATGCAAACGCCACACAGACAGCACCCGAGGTCAGGATGGAACCCGGGTCTCTGGTGCTGCAAGGCAGCAGCTCTACCCGCTGCACCACCGTGCTGCCCCACTATAATCTACTGTCTTCAATTGATGACGATAAAAATACAACATGAACACACAAGACCCAATGAACTGACAACTGACAGCGGGGAATGGAGGGCCATGGATCGGGTGCAGGCAGATAGTTGATCTTGGCATCATGTTCCTCTCAGACACTGTGGGTCGAAGGGCTTGTCTTGAGTTGCATTGTTCTGTGTAGGGTGGAACAGCAGATGCTGGTTTACACTGAAGATAGACACAACTCCGGGGTATGAATATTGATTTCTCTAACTTCAAGTAACCCCTGCATCTCCCCCCCCACCCCCCCACCCCCCCCACCAGTTACAGCAGCTTCTCATTCTCACCTAGCAAACAGCTAACAATGATGGCCTGTTTACTTTACCATCATTCCTTTTTTTCCCATATCTTTCATTCATTTGTTCTATATCTCCCTACATCATCGTCTATATCTCTCTTTTCTCTTTCCCCTGACTTTCTGTGTGAAGAAGGGTCTCGACCCGAAACGTCACCCATTCCTTCTCTCCAGAGACGTCGCTGCCTGTCCCGCTGAGTTACTCCAGCTTTTTGTGTCTATCTGCATTGTTCTGTGCTCTAACTAATTCAATGGCAGACTTCTCTTCTTTCGCGTGTCCATCTTCCATGTTACAAATGTTGACCTCGCTGTCATCGTCCGTCCTGAAAAGGACGCAAGCTTCCGGCGACAATCAGTGGGAGCCATCACTTGTCGCAGTAGATGATGGTGGTAGCAGAATCAGCTCGGGATACTTCCAGTTTCCAGCCCCGCGACCTGGACATATCTGCCATGGGGCCCTCATTCCTCACTCTAGGTTGGAGTAGGGGCAGGATGCAAGATTTAAATTGCAGTAATGACAGATATAATGAGTCACTTTACCACTGGCAATACTGCAGGCATTAGCTCATCACACGGCCACTATAACTGGATCCGTCAAATTTAAAATGCTAAGCTCAGCAATTATTCCCTCCAAATACATATAATTATAGAAATGTTACAGCTGCAAGACTACTCAGTTCATCATATGTGCCACAAATACGTAAAGATGGATATATTTATGACATGTAGAAAGGAACTGCAGGTGCTGGTTTATACTGAAGATAGACACAAAGTGCTGGAGAAACTCAGTGTTTAAGAAAGAACTGCAGATGCTGGAAAAATCAAAGGTAGACAAAAATGTTGGAGAAACTCAGCGGGTGAGGCAGCATCGATGGAGGGAAGGAATAGGTGACGTTTCGGGTCGAGACCCTTCTTCAGACCGAGTGGGTCAGAAAGGATCTGTGGAGAACAAGGATGGGTGACGTGTTGGGTCGGGACCCATCTTCATTATATTTATTACGTAAGGTTAATTTATCTCTGCCTCCACCAGGGGTGATGGTGGAGGCAGAAATGATGGAGGCATTTAAGAGGTGTTTGGATAGACACAGGCCTACAGATGATGTGCAGGCAGAGGAGATTCATTTAACTTGCTGCCAGGTTTGACACGGACATTGTGGGCTGAAGGGCCTGTTCCTGTGCTACTGTTCTATGGGTCTCTGCTTTCACAATGCCTATGGGTATTAAATTATCTCTTTGATGCGCTGACAGGTTTAAATATTAGCCCTTGTCTGTTGAATTAAAAATTGACGTCGTAAATTGGAAAAGAATGCAAGATTGGATTCTAATTATGAAATAAATTCATCGCTGGCCGGGCAAGTTGAGTAAAAGAAAGACAAAGTTTTTATTTTAAATCACAACTTGCACAACTTCAAGATTTCCAAATTCACAATCAGTGGAGCGCAATAGTTGCTGCGATTGTCGGTACCATTTTTTCATTGTATCTACTGTGGAACAGAATATAGAACGTATAAAAGTACAAGGTGGAGACCAAAGGCTGGAGTAACTCAGCGGGACAGGCAACATCTCTGGAGAGAAGGAATAGGTGACGTTTTGGTTCGAGACCCTTCAGTATGAAGAAATGTCACCCATTCCTTCTCTCCAGAGATGTTGCCTGTCCAGCTGAGTTACTCCAGCTTTTTGTGTCTATCTTCAGTTTAAACCAGCATCTGCAGTTCCTTCCTACGTATAAGAATTCATGAACGTATAAGAGTTCATATGAATGAACTTTGGCATTCATAGCAAAAGGATTTGAGTATAGGAGCAGGGAGGTTCTACTGCAGTCGTACAGGGTCTTGGTGAGGCCACACCTGGAGTATTGCGTACAGTTTTGGTCTCCGAATCTGAGGAAAGACATTCTTGCCATAGAGGGAGTACAGAGAAGGTTCACCAGACTGATTCCTGGGATGGCAGGACTTCCATATGAAGAAAGACTGGATGGACTTGGCTTGTACTCGCTGGAATTTAGGAGATTGAGAGGGGATCTTATAGAGGCTTACAAAATTCTTAAGGAGTTGGACAGGCTAGATGCAGGAAGATTGTTCCTGATGTTGGGGAACTTCAGAACAAGGGGTCACAGTTTAAGGATAAGGGGAAAATCTTTTAGGACCGAGACGAGAAGATCTTTTTTCACACAGAGATCTTTTTTCTGCCACAGAAGGTAGTTGAGGCCATTTCATTGGCTATATTTAAGGGGGAGCTAGATGTGGCCCTTGTGGCTAAAGGGATCAGGGGGTATGGAGAGAAGGCAGGTACGGGATACTGAGTTGGATGATCAGCCATGATCATGTTGAATGGCGGTGCAGGCTCGAAGGGCCGAATGGCCTACTCCAGCACCTATTTTCTATGATTCTATGATTCTATAAGAATAATACACATCAACAGGCCCTTCAGCCCACAAGGTCTGTGCTATAACATGATGCCAAGTAACTCGGTCTACTCTGTCTCCTCATTGTCCCGAGGTCCATTGCTCACATGGTTCATATCCATAGACCGTGCGTTTAAGTAAGTACGTTTATTGGCCAAGTATTCACATACAAGGAATTTGCCTTGGTGCTCCACCCACAATAACAACATGACATACAGTGACAGTTACGAATGATTCAGAAAACACTAAACATTAATAATAATGAAACATTAATGATAAAACACTATTGATCAAGCACGTGAACCAACAAAATACTGTTTTTTGGCTGTTGAGTAGAGCAACTACTCGTGGATAAAAACTCGTGGATAAAAAAAAAGACAAGCAAAGGGATTCTTTCCCAGCACCTTGTCCAACATGTCACCAAAAAACACATCCACTCATTTACTATCGGGTGTCCAAGTTTGTGCATTCGGGTAAAACCAGCTCCCCAGCAGTGCTGTCCCGATAACATGACTATTATTAATCTATTTTCGAGCCCATGGTTTAATGAAATGCTGCGGTGCATTTTAAAGTACTCCAATAATTGCCTAGCCATGTTATTCCTCATCCCCTGCGTACAACGTGACGAGACATTCTGTGGACACGTTTTTCCCCGTCCAACTAAATGCCACCCTGGACTGCAGACGCACGGTGTACAGGTGCACGGTGTACGCCTGTTGCCGCATGCATGATCACATTGAATGGCAGTGCTGACTCGATGGGCCAAATGGCCTACTCCTGCGCCTATTGTCTACTGTCTATTCACTGTGGCTCAATATAATGGGCTCACAAGTGCTGGAGTAACTCTGCGGGTCAGGCAGCATCTCTGGAGAACACAGACAGGTGACGTTCCGGGCCGGGACCCTCCTTCACACTGATTTTTTGGGGGGGGGGGGGGGGGGGAGGAGGAAGAAAGCTAGAAAAAGGGTGAGGCGGGCAGGTAATAGGTGGGCACAGGTGAGAGTGGTGTCAGGTATGGAGAGGGAGGGGAGACATAGGTGGGAGTCCAGGTGGGGCTCTGGCGTTGGGGGGAGGAGGTGTGGGGGAGAAAAGTGGGGGGGGGGGGGGTGGGTTGGTTTCGGGGAGTAAGTTAGAGGTCACATAAAATTGGAGAATTCATTGTTGATACAGTTGGGATCTCGGCCCCTGCAGACTCACGGTGAGATCTGGTCCTTATATATTTTCAGATCGATTGCAATGAAAATTATGTCAAGTGAATGAAACTTGAATTATTGGACGTCCCAGAGCAAGATAAGGCAAGGTAAGGCTCCTCTAGGCACACATTGAAGATTATGGCTCTGGAATTGAATTTAGCCCCAACACCAAAATTAGTCCTCGACCCAAAACGTCACCCACCCACGTTCTCCAGAGTTGCCGCCTGACCCGCTGAGTTACTCCAGCACTTGGTGTTTTTTTTTGGTAAACCAGCATCTGCAGTTCCTGGTTTCCATGCACGCACGCATCTCTCCACACGTCACCGAGACTTTTTGCCGTCCTGCTTTCTCCATGTGGCTGTTAATAAGACCATTCAAGCAATCGGCAAACTCTCTTTCAAAATGACTTTTCACAGATAGGTCTCGGATAATTAAAAGGCAGAGAAGCCCATGTTCTATCCACACTGTGAAATAATTACTTTCCTAAACTCCAAATGTTCTATTATTCATATCCTCCTTCAAATGTGACAGGCAAGACTACACACGTTCTTCAACCGTTAACCAAGTCCTTTTGCAAGCTTTAAGAACTACATCCACACTGGATTGAATTGAATTGATCCAAAATATACAGAGTGGAAACAGGCCCTTCGACCAATCGAGTCCGCGCCGACCATCGATCACCCGTTCACACTAGTTCTGTGTTATCCCACTTTCCCATCCACTGGGGACAAATTACAGAGGGCCTATTAACCTACAAATTTGCACGTCTTTGGGATGTGAGAGGAAACCGGAGCACCCGGAGGAAACCCACGCGGTCACAGGGAGAATGTGCAAACTCCACACAGGCAGCACACGAGGTCAGGATCGAACCCAGGTCTCCGGGGCCGTGAGGCAGCGGCTCTACCCGCTGGGCCACCGTGCTACAAATACATTTTGATTGAAGTCAGCAGATATATTTAGCTCTTCTACTCATCAAAACACATTTAAAGACAAATAATCGGCAATCAATCTGGAATAAGAGCTCTCTTTTATTATAAAACTCCCTTGATAAATTATGATTGAAGATTTGAAGAGCAATCTTTCCAAATGATTCATAGCAAGGAAATAGTGCAATTACAGCAGATGTAAGTGCTTATTGTGCACATTTTCAATAAACACTTCTGGGCTTCATTTATTAGATGGCAAAGGCCGATGTGCTAGTCACCAGCTGCGCAGAATGTTAAATGCCATCTTGTACTCCATGCAAAACCTATTCAAGCCAGCCTGAAATTTTCTGCCCTTATAAGCAGATCACACGCGCCAGAACTCATGGGGCGTTTAAAATCTGCTGAAGGGCTGCTTTCAACAAATTGAATTGGGAAACACTGACATCTACAGAAATCGCCACGGAGAAATACTTAACATGTACAGTCATCAGCTTTCCCGTGGCAATTTTGACGTTGACTTCCTTGGTCGTTAGACATCTGAAGTCTTAATTATTGATTCACGCTTGGCGTCCAAGTCAGGAGCAAGGATCTGCAGATGCTGGTGAACAAAGAAAGACCAAAGTGCTGGAGTAACTCGGCAGGTCAGGCAGCACCTCCGGAGAACGTGGATAGGCGACGTTTCGGTTTGGGATCCTTCTTCAGACTCAAGGTGGATAAATGTCCAGGCAAAACCAGAATCATAGGTCTCCCGTTGGAAGTGACTTGGCCATTTCACGACTGTGGGATCCTTCACACACCTCAGAAGGTGTTCAGCTGAAGAATCTGTAATCTCTTTCAACAGCAAGAGTCCATAAATGTTCAATGAAAACACAAGCTCACCTCTAGCAAAGCCTACCAGCAGAGCGAGAGACACAGACACAGGATGGGTGTGGCAATTTAGAGATATCCAGTGGGTAGGGTAGAGCCAGGGGTTATGGGGGGGACGGCAGGAGAATGGGGTTAGGAGGGATAGATCAGGAAAAGCTGGAATGGGGTTATGATTTTAGATGATCAGCCATGATCATATTGAATGGCAGCTCTGGATCGAAGGGCCGAATGGCATACTCCTGCACCTATTTTTCTGTGTTCCTATGACAGCATCCGTAGTCAGGATTGAACCCGGGTCTCTGGCGCTGAATGCGCTGTAAGGCAGCAACTCTACCGCTACGCCACCGTGCCGCCCATGATTACAATCGAGCCGTCCACAGTGTACAGATATATGGTAAATGGAATAACACAAATCATGTTTAGTGCCTGATAAAAGCCAATAAAGCCCAAGTAAGGATAGTCCAAGTGTGTCCAATGAGGTCGATCGTGGCTCGGGGCTGCTCTCTTGTAGAGGATAGGAAGATTCAGTTGTCGGATGACAGCTGGGAAGAAACTGTCCTGGAATCAGGGGGACAAAAATGCTGGTGAAACTCAGCGGGTGAGGCAGCATCTATGGAGCGAAGGAATAGGTGACGTTTCGGGTCGAGACCCTTCTGCAGACTGATGTGGGGGGTGGGGGAGAGGCGGGAAGAAGAAAGGAAGAGACGGAGACAGTGGGCTTGTGGGAGAGCTGGGAAGGGGAGGGGAAAGAGGGAGAAAGCAAGGACTACCTGAAATTGGAGAAGTCAATGTTCATACCGCTGGGGTGTAAACTACCCAAGCGAAATATGAGGTGCTGCTCCTCCAATTTGCCCAGGACTCTGGTGGTCTGCATTTTCATACTTTGATTTGATTTGATTTAATTTAATTTATTGTCATTGTCTTCAATTAAGAGACAACAAAATTATTTTTCCCTCAGTCATACAAATAATAAAAACCCACAAAAACACAGAACACAGTTGGCCCCGACACAAACATCCCCACAGTGGCACCAAAGTTCCCCACTATGAGGGAAGGAACCAAAGTCCAGTCAGCCTCCTCGCTGATGTTCCCCAGTGATCACCCGTGGACGAGGCCTCCTCGAGCACCCGGTAGTCGCCGCTACGGACGGCCCGATGTTCAGGCCCTCTCGCCGGGAACGATGGAACCCCGACATCGAACGGGAGAACATCCTCAGCGGCCCGGACCTCTGTATGGGCCACCTTCCACCGGAGTCCGCGGCTCCCGATGTCCACAGGCAGCGCTGGGCAAAGATTCGTGCTGGCCACCCCCGGCAAAGGGTCCCAGGACTCTGTGATGTTAAAGTCAGCGCCACCCACGTTGGGAGCTCCGGCCCCACAGCCCCGTGATGTTGGAGCAGCGGCCCAGCGATCCCCGCTAGGCCTCGCCCGCTCCGCGATGTTTCCAGCGCATTGCCGCCGCTGCTGAAGCTCTAGTCCGGTCCGGCAGGAAGGGCCGCGCCAATCCAGTTAGTAGGTCCCACCCCCCACCCCCCCGTGGACCGGACCAGAGCTTCAGCAGCCATGACTCATTTAACAGTCACATCCTCGTCAGGAAGGGACTGAAGCACGGTCCCCCCTTACCCTACCCTCTCCCCCCCCACATAAAATACTGAAACCCCCCCCCAAAAAAATAACAAAAAACAGAAGACAACCAGACTGTGGGCGGAGGCAGCTAGCAACAGTGCCACCGGATGTCCGTACTACCAAGATGCTGTGTTCTGCTCCTCTCTAAATAATTTATGATGCAACTCAGCATGTGGCTCTTCAGCACCGCTGGACAAAAGGTCACATCTGAAATATTGCTGTCAATAACCTGTACTCATAACAAACTCTGATGCAGAACTCCACAAAGATATTTGGCATTGTGACTGAAAGCCTGATAACTGGAGGTGTTGAAGGAAAGATGCCAAGGCCTCCCTGCACCTGAAGGCACGACAGGCAATGACAAAAGATTCAACTTTTAGTTTAAAGATACAGCACAGAAACAGGCCCTTCGGCCCACCGTGTCCGCGCCGACCAACGATCACCGCACATCAACACTATCCTACACACAGTAGGGACAATTTTACACACACACCAAGCCAATTAGCCTACAAACCTGTACGCCTTTGGAGTGTGGGAGGAAAGTGAAGATCTCGGAGAAAACCCACGCAGGTCACGGGGGGAATGTACAGTCAGCACCCATGGTCGGGATTGAACCCGGGTCTCCGGCGCTGTAAGCAGCAACTCTACCGCTACGCCACCGTGACCGCCCTTGTGAAAAGTGAAATAGAATTATAGAAAATAGGTGCAGGAGTAGGCCATTCGGCCCTTCGAGCCTGCACCGCCATTCAATATGATCATGGCTGATCATCCAACCCAATATCCTGTACCTGCCTTCTCTCCATACCCCCTGATCCCTTTAGCCACAAGGGCCACATCTAACTCCCTCTTAAATATAGCCAACGAACTGGCCTCAACTACCTTCTGTGGCAGAGAAATCCACAGGCTCACCACTCTCAGTTTGAAAAAAGATCTTCTCATCTCGGTCTTAAAAGACTTCCCCCTTATCCTTAAACTGTGACCCTTTGTTCTGGACTTCCCCAACATCGGGAACAATCTTCCTGCATCTAGCCTGTCCAACCCCTTAAGAATTTTGTAAGCCTCTATAAGATCCCCCCACAATCTCCTACATTCCAGCGAGTACAAGCCGAGTCTATCCAGTCTTTCTTCATATGGAAGTTCTGCCATCCCAGGAATCAGTCAGGCGAACCTTCTCTGTACTCCCTCTATGGCAAGGATGTCTTTCCTCAGATTAGGAGACCAAAACTGTACGCAATACTCCAGGTGTGGCCTCACCAAGACCCTGTACAACTGCAGTAGAACCTCCCTGCTCTTGTACTCAAATACTTTTGCTCTGAATGCCAACATACCATTCGCTTTCTTCACAGCCTGCTGCACCTGCATGCCTACTTTCAATGACTGGTGTACCATGACACCCAGGTCTCGTTGCATCTCCCCTTTTCCTAATCGGCCACCATTCAGATAATAATCTACCATTCTGTTTTTGCCGCCAAAGTGGATAACCTCACATTTATCCACATTATACTGCATCTGCCATGCATTTGCCCATTCACCCAACCTATCCAAGTCACCTAGCATCCTCCTCACGGCTAACACTGGCCCCCAGCTTCATGTCATCCGTAAACTTGGAGATGTTGCATTCAATTCCCTCATCCAGATCATTAATATATATTGTAAATAGCTGGGGTCCCAGCACTGAGCCTTGCGGTACCCCACTCGTCACTGCCTGCCATTCTGAAAATGACACGTTTATTCCTACTCTTTGCTTCCTGTCTGCCGGCCAGTTCTCTATCCACATCAATACTGAACCCCCAATACCGTGTGCTTTAAGTTTGAATGCTAATCTCTTATGTGGGACCTTGTCGAAAGCCTTCTGAAAGTCCAGATATAACACATCCACAGGTTCTCCCTTATCCACTCTACTAGTTACATCCTCGAAAAATTCTATAAGATTCGTCAGACATGATTTACCTTTCATAAATCCATGAGACTTTGTCCAATGATTTCACCACTTTCCAAATGTGCTGATATCCCATCTTTAATAACTGACTCTAGCATTTTCCCCACTACCGATGTTAGACTAACTGGTCTGTAATTCCCTGTTTTCTCTCTCCCTCCCTTTTTAAAAAGTGGGGTTACATTAGCTACCCTCCGATCCTCAGGTACTACTCCAGAATCTAAAGAGTTTTGAAAAATTATCACTAATGCATCCACTATTTCTGGGGCTACTTCCTTAAGTACTCTGGGATGCAGCCTATCTGGCTCTGGGGATTTATCGGTCTTTAATCCATTCAATTTACCTAACACCACTTCCCGGCTAACCTGGATTTCACTCAGTTCCTCCATCTCATTTGACCCCCGGTTGCCTGCTATTTCCGGAAGATTATTTATGTCTTCCTTTGTGAAGACAGAACCAAAGTAGTTATTCAATTGGTCTGCCATGTCCTTGTTTCCCATGATCAATTCACCTGTTTCTGACTGCAAGGGACCTACATTTGCTTTAACTAACCTTTTTCTCTTCACATATCTATAAAAACTTTTGCAGTCCGTTTTTATGTTCCCTGCCAGTTTTCTTTCATAATCTACTTTCCCTTTCCGAATTAAGCACTTTGTCCTCCTCTGCTGGACTCTGAATTTCTCCCAGTCCTCTGGTAGGATGCTTTTTCTGGTTAATTTGTATGCTTCATCTTTAGTTTTGATACTATCCCTGATTTCCATTGTTATCCACGGATGCACTACCTTCCCTGATTTATTCTTTTGCCAAACTGGGATGAACAATTGTTGTAGTTCATCCATGCAGTCTTTAAATGCCTTCCATTGCACATCCACTGTCAACCCTTTAAGAATCACTTGCTAGTCTAGCTTGGTCAATTCACGTCTCATACCCTCAAAGTTACCTTTCTTTAAGTTCAGAACCCTTGTTCCTGACTTAATTTTGTCACTCTCCATCCTAATGAAGAACTCAACCATATTATGGTCACTCTTGCCCAAGGGGCCATGCACAACAAGACTGCTAACTAACCCTTCCTCATTACTCAGTACCCAGTCTAGAATAGCCTGCTCTCTCGTTGGTTCCTCTACATGTTGGTTTAGAAAACTATCCCGCATACATTCCAAGAAATCCTCTTCCTCAGCACCCCTGCCCATTTGATTCACCCAATCTATATGTAGATTGCAGTCACCCATTATAACTGTTTTACCCTTGTTGCACGCATTTTTAATTTCATGTTTGATGCCATCCCCAACTCCACTACTACTGTTAGGTGGCCTGTACACAGCTCCCACTAGCGTTTTCTGCCCCTTAGAGTTTCGCAGCTCTACCCATATCGATTCCACATCCTCCAAGCTAATGTCCTTCCTTTCTATTGCGTTAATCTCCTCTCCAACCAGCAACGCTACTTCACCTCCTTTTCCTTTCTGTCTATCCCTCCTGAATATTGAATATCCCTGGATGTTCAGCTCCCAGCCTTGGTCACCCTGGAGCCATGTCTCCGTGATCCCAACTATATCATATTCATTAATAACTATCGGCACATTCAACTCATCCACCTTATTACAAATGCTCCTAGCATTGAGACACAAAGCCTTCAGGCTTGTTTTTACAACACTCTTACACCTTATACAATTATGTTGAAAAGTGGCCCTTTTTGATTTTTGCCCTGGATTTTTCTGCCTGCCACTTTTACTTTTCACCTTGCTACCTATTGCTTCTACCCTCATTTTACATCCCTCTGTCTCTCTGCTCGTGCTCCCATCCCCCTGCCACATCAGTTTAAATCCTCCCTGACAGCACTAGCAAACACTCCCCCAAGGACATTGGTTCCCTTCAAGCCCAGGTGCAGACCGTCCTGTTTGTACTGGTCCCACCTCCCCCAGAACTAGTTCCAATGCACGAGAAATTTGAATCCCTCCCCCTTGCACCATTTTTCAAGCCACGTATTCATCTGCAATATCCTCCTATTTCTACTCTGACTGGCCCGTGGTACTGGTAGTAATCCAGAGATTATTACCTTTGAGGTCCTCCTTTTAAGTTTATCTCCTAGCTCCCTAAATTCGCCTTGTAGGACCTCATCCCGTTTTTTACCTATATCGTTGGTGCCAATGTGCACCACGACAACTGGCTGTTCACCCTCGCCCTCCAGAATGTTCTGCAGCCGTTCCGTGACATCCCTGACCCTTGCACCAGGGAGGCAACATACCATCCTGGAGTCTCATTTGCGGCCGCAGAAACGCCAATCTATTCCTCTTACAATTGAATCCCCTATTACAATAGCCCTTCCACTCTTTTTTCTCCCCTCCTGTGCCGCAGAGCCACCAATGGTGCCATGAACTTGGCTGCTGCTGCCTTCCCCTGATGAGCCATCTCCCCCAACAGTATCCAAAATGGTATATCTGTTTAGGAGGGAGATGACCGCAGGGGACTCCTGCACCACCTGCCTACTGCTACGCTGGCTATTGGCCACCCGCTCCCTTTCTGGCCGCTTAACCTGCGGTGTGACCAACTCACTGTACGTGCTATTCACGAGCTTCTCCGCATTGTGGATGCTCCAGTATGAATCCAACCGCAGCTCCAATCGTTCAATGCGGTCTGCCAGGAGCTGCAGCTGGACACACTTCCTGCAAATGTAGTCACTTTTTTGCATGCAGCCTCAGAGGATCAGGTGGTGAGAATTGGAAAAGTATAGCGTTAGAAACCAAAGATGAAACCAAAGGTGGGATTTGATAACAAGAAGGTCGGCACAATAGCGCAGCTGGTTGAGCCGCTGCCTCATAGCGCCAGAGATCCAGGTTGGATCCTCACTTTGGGTGCTGACTGTGGGGAGTTTGCATGTTCTACCAGTGACCAAGTGGGTTTCCTCCAGGTGCCCAGATGGGTTTCCTCCCATCCCATCCCAAAGACGTGCGGGTTTGTAGGTTAATTGATTCACTGTAAAATTGCCCCTAGAGTGTAGGAAGTGGACATGAAAGTGGGTTAATATCTGATGTAATGGGAACGGGTGATCGATGGTCGGCGTGGACTCGGTGGGACAACCAGTTTAATTAAAAATACAAGAGGAACATGTTGGAAATGCACAGAAAGACAGGCAGCATCTGCATAGATGTTCCATCAGAGAGGTTGTCCACTGATGATGCCTGACCCACTGGGGGATCCCTGTATTGTTCACATTTTAGATTTCCAGTATTTGCAGTTTATGCTTCATAACATAGAAAATAGGTGCAGGAGTAGGCCATTCGGCCCTTCGAGCCAGCACCGCCATTCAATATGATCATGGCTGATTATCCACAATCAGTACCCCGTTCCTGCTTTTTCTCCATATTCCTTGATTCCGTTAGCCCTAAGAGCGATATCTATTTCTCTTGTGAAAACATCAAAACCTGCTTCAACCAAATGGTTTTCCCTTAAAGAGCTGGCACGAGGTTAATTCCCGGGACGGCGGGACTGTCATACGCTGAGAGAATGGAGCAGCTGGGCTTGTATACTCTGGAGTTTAGAAGGATGAGAGGGCATCTCATTGAAACATATAAGATTATTAAGGGCTTGGACACGCTAGAGGCAGGAAACATGTTCCCGATGTTGGGGGAGTCCAGAACCAGGGGCGACTGTTTAAGAATAAGGGGTAAGCCATTTAGAACAGAGACGAGGAAACACTTTTTCTCACAGAAACTTGTGAGTCTGTGGAATTCACTGCCTCAGAGGTCGGTTCTCTGGATACTTTCAAGAGAAAGCCAGATAGGGCTCTTAAAGATAGCGGAGTCAGGGGATATGGGGAGAAGGCAGGAACGGGGTACTGATTGGGGATGATCAGCCATGATCACATTGAATGGCGGTGCTGGCTCACAAGGCCGAATGGCCTACTCCTGCACCTATTGTCTATTGTCTATTGCTAAAGCACCGTTAAATGCATTGGTCTCTGCTCCAAAACGTCACCTATTAATTCGCTCCATAGATGCTGCCTCACCCGCTGGGTTTCTCCAGCAATTCTGTCTACCTTTGACATTTCAACAACGTTTCTCTCTGCTTTTCTGGCGGTGGAGATAATGTGGATATTTTAAATGCTCGAGCACTTCAGAAGATGAAATGTTATGTAAACATATTAATGTCCATCTGCAAATGCTAAAACGGCCAATTTTTTCCACCATTTTTCTTTATCAAAATTACATTCTTTATCAAATTACAATTGAAACACAAAGTATTTGTGCTATAGCTCTGGGATAAGCGATCAAGCAAGAAAACTAAGCCTGAAGCTAAAGTATTATTATCTAACTAAATATTCTATTTTAGAATAAATGACTCCATATGCAAAAAACAGCTAGCTACATATTAATTAGCTCTTGAAAAAAACTAATCCTGTAGATGCAAGTGTATCATTGGGGTTATCAAGTGGGCACCAGGAAGTGGATTTCTGTCGGGACAACAGAGAATGTACACAGAGGGTAGACAAGAAAGCTGGAGAAACTCAGCGGGTGAGGCAGCATCTATGGAGCGAATTAATAGGTGACGTTTTGGAGACGAGACCAATGCGTTTAACGGTGCTTTAGCAATAGACAATAGACAATAGGTGCAGGAGTAGGCCATTCGGCCCTGCGAGCTTGCACCGCCATTCAATATGATCATGGCTGATCATCCAACTCAGCATCCCGTACCTGCCTTCTCTCCATACCCTCTGATCCCCTTAGCCACAAGGGCCACATCTAACTCCCTCTTAAATATAGCCAATGAACTGGCCTCAACTACCCTCTGTGGCAGAGAGTTCCGGAGACCCACCACTCTCTGTATGAAAAAAGTCCTTCTCATCTCGGTCCTAAAGGATTTCCCCCTTATCCTTAAGGTGTGATCCCTTGTCCTGGACCTCCCCAACATCGGGAACAATCTTCCTGCATCTAGCCTGTCCAACCCCTCTTGACCCGAAACGTCGCCTATTTCCTTCGCTCCATAGTTGCTGGCTCACCCGCTGAGTTTCGCCCGCTTTCTTGTCTACCTTCGATATTCACAGCATCTGCAATTCCATCTTAAACATTACACAGAGGGTGGTTAGTGCCTGATACAATAGGCAGATACACTGGTGGCATTTAAGATGCATACAGAGAGGCACGTGGATATGCAGGGAATGGAAGGATATGGATCATGACTGACAACAGACTGACAACATTCCACAAGTTCAGGAATACCACTGTTAATGTAAAGATGAAGACCACATCCAGTTAATCCAAGCACCCATAGCCACGTCAACCAGAAGCTACCAACCTGGAAATTAGTTCATTCCGCACGGCACTTCCTTAGCACTTTCTAACTCGTTTTTCTTCAAGACAGCAAGGGATTGGAATTCCCAACCAGCCAGCATCAGAGATCTCCAAAATTCCACACATACACAGATGCAACTCCAAAAGCATCTCCATCTCGACTAGTACGCCCACCACCATCATAGTGCTGAGTGATGCTCTACCTTGAGAGTTTCGGCGTACTACATCCAGACCCAGATCCAGAAGTACAGGCAGAGGAGATTAGTTTTAAATTGGCATCGTGTTTGGTACGCACATTGTGGGCCGAAGGGCCTGCTCCTCAGCTGTACTCTTGCATGTCCTACGTTCTAGTCCATGGAAATGGCACCTGGGTTCAGAGGTAGAAAGTCAAATTCTGCTGGAAATGGTGAAAGTTCATAAATGATAGGAGCAAAGCTAGGCCATGTGTACACTGCAAGGGGCAGGCAGCGAGCACTCTCACCCTGGCCACAAACTCTTTGAATCACTTCCCTCTGGACTGTCAAAGCTTCCACAGCCAGACATAAAAACAGTTTTTCTTCCTACGAGCAGTAGCTCTACTCAATAACCAAAAATCTGTAGCCTCCTTTAGCTCTAGTATTTTATTTCTTTCAATGTTTAATCGGTAATGTTTTATAAATGTTTAACGTTTTATGTGTCATTTCTAACTGTCACTGTATGTCATGTTGTCACTTGCAGGCGGAGCACCAAGGCAAATTCCTTGTATGTGAATACTTGGCCAACAAACTCATTTGGCCCATCGAGTCTACTCCACCATTCGATCATGGCTGATCTATTCTTCCCTCTCAACCCAAATCTCCTGCATTTTTCCCGTAAACCTTTGACACCCACACTAATCAAGAATATGTTCACCCCCGCTTTAAAAATATCCAATGACTTGGTCTCCACAACCGTCTCTGGCATTAAACCACCCTCTGGCTAAAGGAATTCCTCCTCGCCTCCTTTTTAAAGTCATGTCCTTTTATTTTGAGGCTGTGGCCTCTGGTCCCAGCCTCTCCCACGAGTGGAAACATCCTCTCTACCTCCACTCTACCCAGGCCTTTCATATTCGGAAACAAATTCAATGAACATCCCATTTCCACTGGATACACTAATATATAATTTCTACTTCATACTCTTTATCTTGCAGCAAGGCAAGCAAGCATTCATGAGTTTCAAATTGGCACTTGTAGATGAATAATTGATTTACACTGCTATTAGTTCCACAAGAAACAACTTTCTTAACTTATAAGGCACAAATATGAAATAGTCTCGTTAATAGAGCCTTTCCATTTATTTGGGTTTCTAATTGGACATATTTATCCCATTTTCTTCTCCCTCATTTGTGATTTCCTGCCCCCTCCGTAAATTGAATATGTTCATAAGTCATATGAGCAAAAGTAGGCCATTTGGCCCATCGAGGCTATCTATCTTTCCCTGTCGAACGCATTCTCGTGCCTTCTCCCCATAACCCTTGACACCGTTACTATTGAAGGATCTGTCAATGTACTTAGTAACTCAGTGGGTCAGGCAGCATCTGTGGAAAACATGGATAGGTGACGTTTCACAGAGTGCTGGAGTAACTCAGCGGGTCGGGCAGCATCTGTGGAGAACATGGATAGGTGACGTTTCACAGAGTGCTGGAGTAACTCAGCGGGTCGGGCAGCATCTCTGGAGAACATGGATCAGTGACGTTTTGGGTTGAGACCCTTCTTCAAACTGCTTCACGTACAAGTCTAAACCCATGGCAGAAATGGACACAAAATGCTGGAGTAACTCAGCGGGACAGGAGCAGCATCTCTGGAGAAAAGGAATGGGTGACGTTTCGGGTCGAGACCCTTCTTCACACTGTTTCACCAAGTCAAATCCCATGGAATAAATGGGAAGTTGATTAAAGCATTAGAAATATTCCATTGAAGATATATTTTTTTTGCAGGAAAACATCTAGTAAAGTTGCAAGATTGCAGAAGGTACAATGACAAACAAGTCAATATGCCAGACACAAGAGTTGTAGTTATCGGTTTAGGAAAGGTAAGAAATGACCTTCCAAAAAACATTCCAGAGATAGAGACTCTGAGACTGCAGAATAAACAGAAGTCCGCAGTTGCAAGTCTATCCAAATGCCTTTCGAAAATCAATAGGTGACACTAAATGCATTTGTTTTATCTATCCAATTAGTCACTTCTCAAAAAACCTCATTAAATCCGTCTGAACAAACCTTTGAGGAAGGTTGCCGGATTAATTAAGCAAGCAGAGTTGAAAAGTAAACAACAAACCAGTCGGGCTGAAGAAACCAGGAGAATATCGAACCATTTTGTATGGCATGAAGCGGTGAATGTCAGGACTCGTACACGAGCCAATTCCCCATTTGCAGAAACAAGAAAGAAACATTCAAAGCAACATAGGACAAAGAAATGCGAAGTTACATGCGACCCCAATGCAGGCCAGAACTGGTCATTTAAGTCAGACAATCATGGTGACAACATCCAGTGAACTGTCCTCAACTTTCAATAAACAATAGACAATAGGTGCAGGAGTAGGCCATTCGGCCCTTCGAGCCAGCACCGCCATTAAATGTGATCATGGCTGATCATCCCCAATCAGTACCCCGTTCCTGCCTTCTCCCCATATCCCCGAACTCCACTATCTTTAAGAGCCCTATCTAGCTCTCTCTTGAACGTATTCAGAGAACCGGCCTCCACTGCCCTCTGAGGCAGAGAATTCCACAGACTCACAACTCTCTGTGGGGAAAAGTGTTTCCTCATCTCCGTTGTAAATGGCTGTACTATGCTGTGTTCTGAGATCATGTATAGTACCATGTGACTGGATAGCATACAGAACATGCATTTCACCGAAGATCGACACAGAAACCTGAAGTAACTCAGCGGGTCAGGCAGCATCTCTGGAGAACAGGATTAGGTGACGTTTCGGGTCGAGACCCTTCTTCAGACATTTCACTGTATCCCTGCCCATGTGACAATACTAGATTTAAGTTTATTATTGTCATGTGCCTTGAGGTACAGTGAGCTTTGTTTTGCCAGCTATCCAGACAGATCAGATATACACCACATAATTACAGCAGAGCAAACTCAAGTACAATCGACAGAGCAAAGGGGACAATGCAGCGTGCAGAATATAGTTCTCAGCATTCTGGTGATTCTACCCATGTAGAAATTGCATTTGATTCAAACCAAAACTGCAAACAATTTTAGAATGAACACTCAAATCTTGCCTTTCTGAACAAGCGCATTTATTTATTTTCAAAACACCTTTTTTTTGGATGATTTTAGTGCCACAGTGCAAGTTAACTTAGCTCTCGTGTTTGTTAACATGTAGATAGCTTATTACTGAATATGGTTAGTCATTATCCCATAGCATAAGTGTATATACAGTATAGTTTAGTTTAGTATAGAGATACAGTGTGGAAACAGGCCCTTCGGCCCACCGAGTCCAGGCCCTTCCGACCACCTGTGTTATCCTACACACACTTGGGACAGTTTACAATTTTTACCGAAGCCAATTAACCTTCAAACCTGAACGTGATTGGAGTGTGGGAGGAAACTGGCGCACCCGAGGAAACGCTCACACTGCCACAGGGAGAACGTGGTCTGAATACTTTCTCAATGCACTGTAAGTAGTTTAGACACTGCTTTGCCACTGGGCTTGGTTTTCCTGGTTGAGCGCTTATTCCTGGTGTTATAACACAACTTGCAGCCACTTCGTGTTTTAACAGTAATTCCAAGGAACGAGAGCTCGCCTTATTGCAGGATCAGCACTGCTACCCAGAATCAGTACACGACAAACACGATAAAAAGGAAATATTGATAAGGCAGGCAAGCTGTGGACTGCAGCTGGCTACCCGAGAGGCAACATGCCGAGGGGGAGGTGCGGAGCAGGGGACTAGCATGAAGGGTGGGGGATTTAATGCAGATCTGTTGCCACATTGAACTAATAAAATAAAACTCAGCGAAGAAGGCATCATTTACAGGCTGCACCCAAGGCTGCTCTTCAGGGAGCTGATGTCCCTTCATGATTCAGTTCACCATGGAGACAGTTACTAAGCAATGGCATTGCACTGGCCACCAGTCAAGTCCCCACCCAGCCCAGCTCGCCGAGGTCCACAAGTTCCAGCCCCCACCTGTTTTTTGTTGAGGAAAGGCGTTCTAAATTGCATTCTTACCCGAAGATTGCAATCGTGACAGAAATCTATCACCACAGCCAATGTCTGATCACAGAAATGACAGCTGGGTTTCAAGTGGTGAAGTTGCTGGCGTGATTTTGTTTTACTTTGCTTAGACAGTGGAATATGATGAAAGGATAACGACAGTCCAGGCCGCGGGGAACAGCAAACTGATGTTTATATTCCTCCACTTCCAGGTCTACTTGGCAGAACAAGTGATTCTCTCCAAATCAAATCTCAAGGCTTAACTACACTCCAAGGACACGGGCTCGTCTCATCGCCTCAGCCTCCACATTATCCCTATTCCCCTGTTACAAAAGCACAACGGATTCCTACTGCATTTCCAAGAACTAGACACTAATTTGTTGCTGAAGCCACCATCACAGATATACTTTCCCGTTCCTGCTACATATAGTTTTAGTTTAGTGTTTCCCTCCTTGGTTTTGATATTGGTTTTCAATAAACCGATGACTAAAATTTAATAAACCGATGACTAAAAAGTAAGAAATCAAAGCGTTAAAAATGTGAGAACCTAGTTTTTAATTTTTCTCGTGATGCACTTTTTAAAAATTGAATTAATTCCTACTATCTCAACATCAATAGTAGAGAGAGGCGCGGCACGGTGGCGCAGCGGTAGAGTTGCACTCTGACTGCGCCAGAGACCCCGGGTCCCATCCTGGCTACAGGTTCAAGTTCACATTTAGTGCCACATTCACCATGACGGTACAGTGACATTTGAGTTACCATGCAGCCGCCCAATCAAAAAGAACCCAATACACAATAGAATTTAACATAAACATCCACCACAGGCGCTGTCTGTATCGAGTTTCTGCGTTTGCCCTGTGACCGTCTGGGTTTTCTCCGGGTGCTCCGGTTTCCTCCCACTCTGCAAAGGTGTACACGTTTGTAGGTTAATTGGCTTTGGCAAAAAAATTATAATGGCCCCTAGTGTGTAGGATGGGGTTAGTGCACAGGCTTTGCTGGTCAGTATGGACTCGGTGGGCCGAAGGGCCTGTTTCCGCGCTGTATGTCTAAACTAAACTATACAAATATGTATTCGAGTCAATTCAGATAATGTTGTGAATTCTTCCAATTTACAGATGAAGGGTGGAACAATGCTACAAATGTAGTTTTAGCTTTTGCCCTTCAGCCCGCTGTGTTCATGCCGACTAATACTATTCTACACACAGTAGGGATGATTTATATTTATACCAAGCCAATAAACATACAGACCTGCACGTCTTTGGAGTGTGGGAGGAAACCGGAGCACCCGGAGAAAACCCACGTGGTCACGGGGAAAACGTACAAACTCCATACAGACAGCACTCGTAGTCAGGATCGAACCTGGGGCTCTGGCGCTGTGAGGCAGCAACTCTACCGCAGCGCCGCCGTGCCACCTGTAATCCTTACCATCTCGACATCAAGTGTACAGTGAGGTGTATTTAGCAGTCAATTCAGATAATGTGGTGAATGCATCCAATTAACAGGTGAAGGATAGAATAATGCTCCAAATGTATCTGAACCAAACCGAACAAAACATCGGTGAGACCAAGCGCAGGCTTGGCGATCGCTTCGCCCAGCACCTCCGCTCAGTTCGCAACAACCAATCTGATCTCCCGGTGGCTCAGCACTTCAACTCCCCCTCCCATCCCGAATCCGACCTTTCGGTCCTGGGCCTCCGCCATGGCCAGAGTGAGTCCCACCGTAAACTGGAGGAGCAGCACCTCATATTTCACTTGGGTAGTTTACACCCCAGCGGTATGAACATTGACTTCTCCAATTTCAGGTAGTCCCTGCTTTCTCCCTCTTTCCCCTCCCCTTCTCAGCTCTCCCACAGCCCACTGTCTCCGCCTCTTCCTTTATTTTTCCTGCCCCCGGCCCCCCCCCCGACATCAGTCTGAAGAAGGGTCTCGACCTGAAACGTCGCCTATTTCCTTCTCTCCATAGACGCTGCCTCACCCGCTGAGTTTCTCCAGCATTTTTTGTCTACCTTCGATTTTTCCAGCATCTGCATTTCCTTCTTAAACAAAACATCCTTGCAGAACCTGATCCTGGCGATAGCGCGCAAGTATATATCGCTGATTCTTTAATTGCCGCTCCGCGAGTTACTAAACTGTGACAGAATGATTATGTGGGATTGTCATTTTGTAAAAATGAGGCACGGTGCAGAATGTTTTGCATTACAAATTGCCCCATGTAGGTGGATAAGAAGCTCACAGCAGGAAGCCCACACATGAAGAGAGAATAAATCAGAGGAAAGTCAAACTTCCCACTTTCAAATGTGAGCCGAGCATCGCGGCGCAGTGCAGCCTACCTGCACGGCATCATCTGCTGCCACCATTTCCTGAGGCCACATCTATCCCACCTTTATTCCTGGCAATGAGTGGGAGACATGGTAATTTTAAAACAAGACCACCTGTTAGAATTACTCGGGGCCTTGCGTTCATTACACACAGCTCATCACGTCATGAGTGGTTAATGCTCGGTTCCAATCCAGGTTCGAAGAGAATTAAGACCATTCAGCCCATCAAAACTACTCCACCATCCATATAATATAACCATATAACAATTACAGCACGGAAACAGGCCTTCTCGGCCCTTCCAGTCCGTGCCGACCATTTATTTTCCCCTAGTCCCATCTACCTGCACTCAGACCATACCCCTCCATTCCCTTCCCGCCCATATACCTATCCACTTTACTTTTAAATGTTAAAATCGATCCTGTCTCCACCACTTCTGCAGGAAGATCATTCCACACAGCCACCATTCTCTGAGTAAAAAAGTTCCCCCTCATGTTACCCCTAAACTTCTGTCCCTTAATTCTCATGTCATGCCCTCTTGTTTGAATCTTTTCTACCCTCAATGGGAAAAGCTTATCCACGTCAACTCTGTCTATCCCTTTTATCATTTTAAAGACCTCAATCAAGTCCCCCCTTAACCTTCTGCGCTCCAAAGAATAAAGACCTAACTTGTTCAACCTAACTTGTTCATCCAATCATGGCTGATCTATCTTTCCCTCTCAACCCCATTCTCCTGCCTTCTCCCCATAACCCCTGACAACCATACTGATCAAGAAGGATGAGAGGATATCTCATTAAAACATATAAGATTGTTAAGGGTTTGGACACACTAGAGGCAGGAAACACGTTCCCGATGTTGGGGGAGTCCAGAACCAGGGGCCACAGTTTAAGAATATGGAGTAAGCCATTTAGAACAGAGACGAGGAAACACTTTTTCTCACAGAGAGTGGTGAGTCTGTGGAATTCTCTGCCTCAGAGGGTGGTGGAGGCAGATTCTCTGGATGCTTTCAAGAGAAAGCTAGATAGGGCTCTTAAAAATAGCGGAGTCAGGGGATATGTGGAGAAGGCAGGAACGGGGTACTGATTGTGGATGATCAGCCATAATTACATTGAATGGCGGTGCTGGCTCGAAGGGCCGAATGGCCTCCTCCTGCACCCATTGTCTACTGAATCTGTCGATCTCTGCCTTGCAAATATCCATTGACAGCTGACTCGGTAGGCTAGGGCTAACATTGTTTTTCGGTTTGGATAAGTAGGGCGAAGGGCCTGTTTCTGTGCAGTATAACTGTGCATCTGATTGACTGCTCTTTGCTTATCCTGACCTTGGGTGCTGCATGTGTGGAGTTTGCACGTTCCCCCTGTTTCCTCTGGATGTTCCAGTTTCTTTCCACATCCCTAAGACGTGTAGCTTTATAGGTTAATTGGTCGTCTAAATTTCTCCAAGTTTAGTTTAGTTTAGAGGTACAGAACGGAAACAGGCCCTTCAGCCCACCAGGTCCGCGCCTACCTGCGATCCCGTACATTAACACTGTCCTGGGGTGGAAGATTGCAACCTTCACGTGGTCCGCCCTGTTTCGACCAATGCAATCAATTCGACATGCACAAACGGAAGATCAAATAGAACAAGTTGTCCAACAACTTTAGGCCGCGCACGCCACACAAAAGAAGAAGAACGCTACCCTACACCCACTAGGGACAGTTTTTACATTTACACCGAGCCAATTAACCTACAAACCTGCACATCTTTGGAGTGTGGGTGGAAACCGAAGATCTCGGAGAAAGCCCGCGCGGTCACGGGGAGAACGTGCAAACTCCGTACAGACAGCACCCGTAGTCGGGATCGAACCCGGGGACTCCGGTGCTGCATTCACTGTGAGGCAGCAACTTTGCCGCTTGTCCCTTGTGTGTGTAGGATAGTGTGAATGTGCGGGGATCGCTGGTCGGCGCGGACCCGGTGGGCCGAAGGGCCTGTTTCCGCTCTGTATCTCTAACCTAAGCTAAAGATATAATGTTCCTTACGGTATTATAACAGCCTAACACTATAATGAGTCTATAACAGCATTTAAAAGAAACTTGGACTGGTACATGGATAGGAAAGGTTTAGAGGGATATGGCTTAGAAGGAACCTCTTGGTTGGCACGGACAAGATGGGCCCAAGGGCCTCTATTCCACAAGTTGCCTGGGTAGGGGGCAGTGAATCAATCTGATTTAAAAAAAACAGGCATAGCATCATCCTAGGCTGCCCAGCCTCTCCCAATAGCTCATGCCCCTAACTCCTGGCAACATCCTGGTAAATCCTCTCTGAACTCTTTCCAGCTTAACAACATCTTTCCCACAGCAGGGTGACCAAAACTGAACACAATACTCCAATCGCTGGTCTCACCAACGTCTTGTGCAGGCAGCGGTAGAGTTGCTGCCTTACAGCACCAGAGACCCGGGTTCGATCCCCACTACGGGTGCTTGTCTGTACGGAGTTTGGACTCGGCGGGCCGAAGGGCCTGTTTCCGTGCTGTAGCTCTAAAACTAAAACTGTAAAAGCAGGAATACTGGATCAAATATTGGTTATGGAAGTATTTAAAAAAATTGAAAGCTTTGCTAATTACGCTGGCAGATATATAAATAAATAGTATTAATGCAGAACATTTTACAGGAAATTAAATGTGAAGTCAAGTCCACAGGGGGGGGGGGGGGATATAATGGAGCTGATCTTGACATACTAATTGGCCTTATCTCACTGCAAGCTTCATTATGTAGAAATATTCATACAGCCTGCAATCTCTCAACAGTCTTCCTTTCAAAATCACTGCTCAGAAATTTAAATAAACTTCATGCTTCCATACATCCATTTAAAGTTTAATGACAAATTAATATTTTTCACATGCAGGAGATTTTAGAGCGCACAAAATCAGGATTAAAATGCGTGCAGTTTGTGTTAAATAGGTTACGTTTCATGGACCTGCAACATTAGAAGCAATCGCTAAATTGAGATGTAACAAATCTAATTTATACCTTCTTGCGCTATTTTCTATAAATGAATATTAACATGTTATTTACAGGGAAATTCATTTATTGATGGCAGGATATTGAATGCATGCCTCATCTGACTGTGTCGGCTGCATTTTAAATTAAATCTGATGCAGCTGTTCGGGACCATCTCTACGGGAACATTTAGATTTCACTTTCGTCAGACTGTGGCTTCAAAGGAAAATCCTTCTACAGCTATCTTTACCTCTAATTGAATTTGAGATATGATCCCCTGTTTTCTTTTGATCCACGGAGGAGTTTATGATTGAATGGAAGATACAACATGGAAACCGGCCGTTCGCTGCACCGAGTCCACGCCAACCATCCATCACCCCGTTCACACGCTAGTTCTAGCTTTATCCCACATTCCCGTCCGCTCCCGACACACCTACACGTGCAAACCCGCACATCTTTGGGATGTGGGAGGAAACCGGAGCACCTGGAGGAAACCCACAGGGTCACTGGGAGAACGGGCAAACTCCACGCAGGCTGCACCCAAGATCAGGATCGAACACGGGTCACTGGCGCTGCGAGGCAGCAGTTCCACTCGTTACCTGTCGACAGGTGAGGGGGGCATTCATAGGCAGTTGATGGACAAAGGTCAAAGTCTTTTCATCTCTGGGCTTCATCCATCATCTGGCTACGAAAAACCTAAACCTCCCCTCACCTGTATCAACTTGTTCCTGCCCCCTCACCTGTATCAACTTGTTCCTGCTCCCTCGCCTGTATCAACTTGTTCCTGCTCCCTCGCCTGTATCAACTTGTTCCTGCTCCCTCACCTGTATCAACTTGTTCCTGCTCCCTCGCCTGTATCAACTTGTTCCTGCCCCCCCTCACCTGTATCAACTTGTTCCTGCCACTCTCACCTGTATCAACTTGTTCTTGCCCCACCTCTCTTCCAGCTTTCTTTCCTCCCCTTACTATCAGTCTGAAGAAGGGTCCCGACCCAAAACATCACCCATCCATGCTCGCCAGAGATGCTGCCTGCCCCGCTGAGTTACACCAGCATTTTGTGTATTTTTTATAAGCCAGCACCTGCAGTTCCTTGTGCCCAGCATGTGCAAGGTACTGTTGTTCCCCCAACGTTCTTCCAGAAGAGTACCAAAGTGGTCACAATCCATTGAAAGACTTGTGGCCACCAGGTTCCTTGTGATTGACCAGCCAAGTATTAACAGGATGTACTTTAAATCTATGCGGCGCGATGGCGCAGTGGTAGAGTTGATTCTCCCAGCGCTGGAGACCCGAGTTTGATCCTCTCTACGGGTGCTGCCTGTAGGGAGTTTGCACGTCCTCCCCGTGACCGCGTGGGGTTTTCTCCGGGTGCTTCCGGTTTCCAAAGACGTGCGGGTTTGAAGGCTAATTGGCTTGGTAAAATTGGAAATTGCCCCTAGTTTGTGTTTGGTAGTGTTAGTATGTGGGGATCGCTCGTCGGCGCGGTCTCCGTTGGCCGAAGGGCGCTGTTTTGCGCTGTATCTTACAAAATTTTTCAACATGCCGAAAATCCAGCGGCGACCAGAAAAAGGTACGACTCTTTGGGCGACTACTCAACGTCACCAACGCCTGTTTGCTCGTGAGTTGTCACCCAAAGAGTCGTACCTTTTTCCGGTCGCCGCTGGATTTTCAACGTTTTGAAACATTTTGCCGTCCTGCTGCAACTATGACGGGTGCTGGCAACTCGCCGAAAACATCGCGTAGGTGGGACGGGCCCTTTCCACTCACGTTAAAAAAAAAATTCATACGTGAATGGTGCACTATTTGGGCTAAATATACAGGTGGTCAGAGGGGCAATATATATAACCCACTAAGCATTTTTCTGTCAGGAATCTGGAACTAGAAACTAAACAGAGGAGCGTTCTCTAGGTAGAGGTTTTTCTAGAGAAAATGTCACGAGATCTTGGTTCTGGCTCACGTCATGCCATTTATTTTTACACATTTGTAGACTGAAAATAAGTCAATTTGAGCTTCACAGTCACTGACAAAACTATCTCAGTCCCCAAACCCGAACTGGTCTTGAAATCCAGCTCAGCTTTATTGACTGCTTCCTTTATTGGGGGACGTCAGGTTTCCTTCACCCCCTCTTTCAGCTGGGTTCCGTGTACACCGGCACAAAGGGAGGGGGTTTAACTGGGGCACGTGGTGCTGTGTGCGGATGTTGTATGTTGGACTCTATCGTGTCAAATACATACACTCTAACACAAAGTTGTTGTTGCCTCGTGGGCTGGAGCTGAGCTTCTGCGGAGGTGGCAGGACACTCACGCGAAGCGAGAGGAAGAGAGAGAGACAGCGAGAGGGTTGACCCGGGGTTGGTTATATACACCAGGACGCACCCGTTGGTTATATACACCAGGACGATCTCATCCGTCACGCCGCCCGCAGTCTCAAGGTCCCCATCCAGAGCACGGCGAGGGGTCTTCAGATCAGGCTTGTGTACAAAAACATGGGCGTAATGATGAGGCTCTAGAAGGCGCTGGTCAGGCCACATGTGGAATATTGTGAGCAGTTTTGGGCACCATATTTGAGGAAGGATGTGCTGGCTCTGGAGAGGGTCCAGAGGAGGTTTACACGAATGATTCCAGGAACGAGTGGCTTAACCTACGATGAGTGTTTGTCGGCACTGGGCCTGTACTTGCTGGAGTTTAGATGAATGAGGGGGGGACCTCATTGAAGCTCACAGAATAGTGAAAGGCCCGGATAGAGCGGATCTGGAGAGGATGTTTCCACTAGTGGGTGTACAATTTTGGTCGCCTAATTATAGGAAGGATGTCAACAAAATAGAGAGAGTACAGAGGAGATTTACTAGAATGTTGCCTGGGTTCCAGCAAGTTACAGAGAAAGGTTGAACAAGTTGGGTCTTTATTCTTTGGAGCGCAGAAGGTTAAGGGGGGACTTGATTGAGGTCTTTAAAATGATGAAAGGGATAGACAGAGTTGACGTGGATAAGCTTTTCCCATTGAGGGTAGGGTAGATTCAAACAAGAGGGCATGACATGAGAATTAAGGGACAGAAGTTTAGGGGTAACATGAGGGGGAACTTCTTTACTCAGAGAGTGGTGGCTGTATGGAATGATCTTCCAGCAGAAGTGGTGGAGGCAGGATCGGTTTTAACATTTAAAAGTAAAGTGGATAGGTATATGGACGGGAAGGGAATGGAGGGGTATGGTCTGAGTGCAGGTAGATGGGACTAGGGGAAAATAAATGGTCGGCACGGACTGGAAGGGCCGAGAAGGCCTGTTTCCGTGTTGTAATTGTTATATGGTTATATAGTTATAGTGGGAGAGTCTGGGACCAGAGGTCACAGCCGCAGAATTAAATGACGTTCTTTTAGGGAGGAGATGAGAGGAAATTTATTTAGTTAGAGGGTGGTGAATCTGTGGAATTCTTTGCCACAGAAAGTTGTAAAAGACCATGTCAGTGGATATTTTCAAGGCAGAGATAGATTCTTGATTAGTGCAGATGTCAGAGGTTATGGGGAGAAGACAGGAGAATGGGGTTGGGAGGGAGAGATAGATCAGCCATTATTGAATAGCGGAGTAGACTCGATGGGCCGAATGGCCTTGTTCTACTCCTATTCACTAGACAATAGTCAATAGACAATAAGTGCAGGAGTAGGCCATTCGGCCCTTCAAGCCAGCACTACAATTCAATGTGGTCAATGTGATTCCTTGTGACATTATGACTTTCCCCGGCAGGAATCAGCGCCACCTACTCACCGAGATAAGGGCAACTCTAGAACCTTATGTCCCAGACGTCTCGCCACCGACTCCATCTACACTACACGCTGGCTGGGAAAAACAGCCAACCTAATCAACGAATCATCGCTGCTCGGTCACGCCTTTTCCCTGCTCGCATCCCGTAGAAGATGCAGCAACTTGAAGCGCGGCCAGCACGCTCAGGAACACCTTCCTGCTGCTATGTCACACTACTCAACAGTTCTCCCATAAGCTAGAGTGTATTCTCGATCTTCCGACCAACCCCGTTGCACATGTGACTTTTTCCTCTGCAACTGTAACACTACTATGCTGTTGAGGCGGCACACTTGCTACACGAACCCCCAGCAATCGGGGGTACGGTCAGGTGACTGAGCAACGGCAGGGACGAGTTGTCACGGGGTATAGGGGTGCGTCCTGGTGTATATAACCAACCCCGGGTCAACCCTCTCGCTGTCTCTCTCTCTTCCTCTCGCTTCGCGTGAGTGTCCTGCCACCTCCGCAGAAGCTCAGCTCCAGCCCACGAGGCAACAACAACTTTGTGTTAGAGTGTATGTATTTGACACGATAGAGTCCAACATACAACATCCGCACACAGCAGAGTCAAAAGTCAAACGTTTCCCACTGTGAGGGAAGGCACCAAAGTCAGCCTCTTCCTCTGATGTTCACCCGAGTTCGGGGCCTCCGGAGCCCCCCGCAGTCTCCGCTACGGGCAGCCCGCCGCTCAGGTCCGCTCGCCGGGATGTTGGGACTCCGACGTCGGAACGGGAGGCCAACCTCAGCAGCTTGGACCTCCAGTTCTTTCTTAAACAATTTGCACATGTTGACCAAGATGCTCCATCTAAGCCGGTCCCCCAGCTTAGGGGAATCAAGAACCAGGGGGCATAGGTTTAAGGTGACAGGGGAAAGATTGAATAGGTAACTGAGGGACAGCTTTTCTACACAGAGGGTGGTGGATGCATGGAACAAGCTGCCAGAGGAGGTAGTTGATGCAGGTACAATAGGTAGTGGGCCCCCCTCGGCCAAGACTGACCATGGGTGATGTATCCTAGTTTGCAGGTGATGTGTGGTCGGATGCAAGCCTGGGCGATGTCACATGGAGGACAGACAGGCTGTTGCCCATGCAGCACGTCCCCCCTCTCCACGTCGCTGATCGATCCACAGGAACAGCAGGGCCGTTACAGTTTGGCACCAGCGCCGTTGCAGGAGCTGCCAGAGCGAGGTTGTAGACAACGACGAACTGCCTTAGGGACTCCAACTCCGGATTTTCTTGAGGTTTACTCCTGGCGCCTTTTCCATGACTGGATATGGCCACAAGGCAGTGGAGGTTTTAAATCAAAGTTTTCCCTCTCCTAGATGGACTGCCTTCCCAGGCTGACGAGCCCCATCTGCCAGAGACTCGTGAGGGCGGGAGTGTCTACCTTCCTGTGCAGGTCTATAGCTCCTGCCCACTGGTACAATAACAGCATTTAAAAACTGGGTGAAAACATTTAAATTAGCAGCCTGGGTAAGGAGGTAGGAAGGGAGCAGGCACTCGTGGTTTACCATTCATTACAGAGAGATTCTGTTTCCTCATCCCCAGTCACTTTCACTGCAGTAAATTATGGCCACAAGTATTTGCAGCTGCATAGAAGAATTCTAAGTCCCAATTCGGCAATAATGAATTAAAATAAATCACAATCAACTGCGATCATTGCCTACTTTTATTAGAGCATCTTGTACTTTTCCCCTGTTTCAATCAGTAGATGTTACAAGGGTTGATGATTCTTTGTGCTCACAGCCATTTTATGCTGGCAGTACAATTTTAGATTTTGCAGCAGGAGTTTATGTTCCTAAGTGATAGGAGCAGAATTAGGCCATTCGGCCCATCATGTCCACTCCGCCATTCAATCATGGCTGATCTATCACTCCCTCCTAACCCCACTCTCCTGCCTTCTCCCCGTAACCCGACACCCGTACTAATCAAGAATCTATCTATCTCTGCCTTAAAAATACCCACTGGCTTGGCCTCCACCGCCTTCTGTGGAAATGAATTCCGCAGATTCACCGCCCTCTGACTAAAGAAATTCCTCCTCATCTCCTTCCTAAAGGGACGTCCTTTAATTCTGAGACTATGACCTCTAGTCCAGGACTCTCCCATGAGTGCGAGAGTCCAGGACAGAGAGTGGTGAGTCTCTGGAACTCTCTGCCACAGAAGGTAGTTGAGGCCAGTTCATTGGCTATATTTAAGAGGGAGTTAGATGTGGCACTTGTGGCTAAAGGGATCAGGGGGTATGGAGAGAAGGCAGGTACGGGATACTGAGTTGAATGATCAGCCATGATCATATTGAATGGCGGTGCAGGCTCGAAGGGCCGAATGGCCTACTCCTGCACCTAATTTCTATGTTTCTATGTTTCTATGAGTGGAAACATCCTCTCCACATCCACGCCATCGAGGTTCATGTACAGGCAGCAACCAGAGGGGCACAGATAGCGGTGGCTACATGAATGAGCTGCCTGAGGAAGTTCTTGTGGCTGGTACTATAACCACATCTAAAAGACATGTGGCAGAGATATGGATAGGAAAGTTTTAAGAAGGAATTGCAGATGCTGGAAAATTGAAGGTAGACAAAAATGCTGGAGAAACTCAGCGGGCGAGGCAGCATTTATGGAGCGAAGGAAATAGGCGACGTTTCGGGCCGAAACCCCTCTTCAGACTGATGTGAGGGTGGGGGGAAGAAGAAAGGAAGAGGAGGAGCCAGAGGACTAGAGGGAGAGCTGAGAAGGGGAGGAGACAGTAAGGACTACCTGAAGTCAATGTTCATACCGCTCGGGTACAAACTGCCCAAGTTGATGGGATATGGGTCAAACACAGGCAGGTGGGACTTGTGTAGATGGGGCGTCTTGGTTGGCTTGGCATAGTTGGGCCGAAGGGCCTGTTTCCGTGATGTAGGGCTCTGTGACTGTAATCCAATCCCTCCGTCCCTGTCAAACCTCAGACGCTGAAGTTCAGCATTGAATTAAAAAAGCCACAACACAAACCTGTGCATGGCGGGGCTCATCCTCGTCACCATCTTTGCTTAATCAATGTCAAAAATCAGTATTGGAGAGTTCATTTTGAATATCGACATGCTGAAACCACATCAATACTTTTTCGGGAGGATTTTTCCTTTCTTCCCGGATGCCGACCAAGAATAATTAAGAATACAGCGTGGATAGCATGTGAAGAACAATAGCTCTTACTACACTTGGCAGAACAGGAGCAAAGGCCTCCTCGTCACCATGCTGACGTGTGTACAAGGCTATGACTCCTCAGGCTAATCGCACAGCGCACAATGAAGGCCATTTTAGTAAGTTGATGGAAAGAATCGAGTCGGTCAACTTTTCAACTCGAGGAAAGTTTCTCAGTTATTGCCGATTTATAATCCGTTGAGTTATCCATTGAGGTATCAATGGATAGTAAATTGGCTTCATAGCAAAAGGATTTGAGTATAGGAGCAGGGAGGTTCTACATCAGTTGTATAGGGTCTTGGTGAGACCACACCAGGAGTATTGCGTACAGTTCTGGTCTCCAAATCTGAGGAAGGACATTATTGCCATAGAGGGAGTGCAGAGAAGGTTCACCAGACTGATTCCTGGGATGTCAGGACTGTCTTATGAACTAAGATTGCATAGACTCGGTTTATACTCTCTAGAATTTAGGAGATTGAGAGGGGATCTTATAGAAACTTACAAAATTCTTAAGGGGTTGGACAGGCTAGATGCAGGAAGATTGTTCCCGATGTTGGGGAGGTCCAGGACAAGGGGTCACAGCTTAAGGATAAGGGGGAAATCCTTTAGGACCGAGATGAGAAGGACTTTTTTCACACAGAGAGTGGTGGGTCTCTGGAACTCTCTGCCACAGAGGGTAGTTGAGGCCAGTTCATTGGCTATATTTAAGAGGGAGTTAGATGTGGTCCTTGTGGCTAAGGGGATCAGAGGGTATGGAGAGAAGGCAGGTACGGGATACTGAGTTGGATGATCAGCCATGATCATATTGAATGGTGGTGCAGGGTCGAAGGGCCGAATGGCCTACTCCTGCACCTAGTTTCTATGTTTCTATGTTTCATGGAAGGTAGCAGAGGGTGATGGTGGAAGGTTGCTTCTCAGACTGGAGGCCTGTGACTAGTGGTGTGCCTCAGGGTTTGGTGCTGGGCCCGTTACTGTTTGTCATCTACGTCAATGATTTGGATGAGAACATACTGGGCTGGATTTGCAAGTTTGCTGATGATACTTGCATGGTGATGGTGAGTGGTTTTGCAGATAGTGAAGATGGTTGTGAACGATTGCAGCAGAATCTGGATCGATTGGCCAGGTGGGCGGAGGAATGGTTGATGGAATTTAATACAGAGAAGTGTGAGGTGTTGCACGTCAAACAAGGGCGGGGCCTACACAGTGAATGGTCGGCCTCTGGGTAGTGTTGTAGAGCAGAGGGATCTAGGAGTACAGGTGCATGGTTCCTTGAAGGTCGAGTCGCAGGTAGATAAGGTGGTCAAAACAGCTTTTGGCACTTTGGCCTTCATCAGTCAGAGTATTGAGTATAGAAGTTGGGAGGTCATGTTGCAGTTGCATAAGACGTTGGTGAGACCGCATTTCGAATATTGTGTTCAGTTCTGGGCACCATGTTATAGGAAAGATATTGTCAAGCTTGAAAGGGTTCAGAAAAGATTTACGAGGATGTTGCCAGGACTAGAGGGTGTGAGCTATAGCGAGAGGTTGAGTAGGCTGGGTCTCTATTCCATGGAATGCAGGAGGATGAGGGGAGATCTTATAGACGTGTGCAAAATCATGAGAGGAATAGATCAGGTGGATGCACAGAGTCTCTTGCCCAGAGTAGGGGAATCAAGAACCAGGGAACATAGGTTCAAGGTGAAGGGGAAAAGATTTAATAGGAATCCGAGGGGTAACTTTTTCACACAAAGGGTGGTGGGTGTATGGAACAAGCTGCCAGAGGAGGTAGTTGAGGCTGGGACTATGCCATAATTTAAGAAACAGTTAGACAGGTACATGGATAAGACAGGTTTGGAGGGATATGGACCAAGCGCAAGTAAGTGGGACTAGTGTAGCTGGGACACTGTTGGCCGGTGTGGGCGAGTTGGGCCGGAGGGCCTGTTTCTAATCTAGGACTCTGATCTGGGGGGCATGGATTAAGTGAACATCTCAGTCTTAAACCAGAGCACACAGGCTTAGGGTGAGAGAGGAGATATATAACAGGGACCTCAGTGGTAAATCTTTCCACTAAGAGGATAGTCCATACCTGGACTGAGCTGCCAGAGGAAGCTCTAGAAACCCTTAGGATTACATAATATACAATAAACCCTCTTGGCTTGACTTTTAAACGATATTGGAACAGATATGTGGATGGCAAGGGTTTAGAGGGATATGGGCCAAACGTAGACGAATGGAACTGTCCCAGTACATGGACAAGTTGGGGCAATGAGCCCGTTTGCCGAGGAACCACGTAATAGATTCAGCTACAAGGGTTATGGATCATGAAAACTGACAAGTCCCAAGGTGCCAATGATCTACATCTCTGAGATTTGAAGGATGCCTGTGGAATAATCGATGCTCTGGTGATTACTTCCCATATGCCATAGATTCTGGGAGTCAAGTGGGGGAGAAAAGGAAGAGAGAATGAAAAAGAAAGAAATGGAAAAAGGCAACTAGCAACCTGCCGGCATAATATATCTGTCGTTGGAGAAATGCGGGAGCCTACAATAAATGTATTGATAAACCATATCTGCACATGAGTTTATTAACGGGAAATTATTATTGATTAATGTGTTGGGATTCTTGAGAATGCATCAAATGGATAGATGAACAGAAACCAGTGGATGTGGTGTCAATCCATTTTTGAAGGCAAAACATCAGGGGCAGTACAACATTTGGGGGGGGCACAGAGATGCAACTAATGTCAACTGCCCTGTAGAATCTTGAGATATGAGGTGGCACAGGTGGTAGAGCCACTGCCTCATGGAGCCAGAGACGCAGGTTCGATCCTCACCTTGGGTGCTGTCTGGGTGGAGGTTGCACGATCTCCCTGTGACCGAGTGGGTTTCCTCCGGGTGCACCGGTTTCCTCTCACCTCCCAAAGACGTGCGGGTTTGTGGGCTACTTGACCCCACTGTAAATTGCCCTTATGGTGTGGATGAGAGTGGATGAGAAAGTGTGGGTGATCGATGGTCGGCGTGGTCACGGTGGGCCGAATGGCCTGTTTCCGTGCTGTACCTTTAAACAAAACTAAAGCGGGTTGCTGGACAATGTCGGTGCATGCACATGGAGCACAGTCTATACGGGATTGGACGCAGTGTGGTCTATGGGAGGACATCAACAGGTATAGTCAGCTGTTTCTTGGGCTGGGAGGCTGAGACTGACGATGTAACCTCAGGGACCAGTGATCGGTCCGTGAACTCTAAATGAACTATTTGGACAATTGAGCCGAGGACTCCAAATATAACATTTGCAAATTTAGCTGAAAGACTAAATGGAAAAATTAATAGTGGTGGGGTTGCAAAGAGGCTTCACGGAGAGATAGACAAGATAATGTGTAACAGCCAATGTTGTACAAAAGGGGATAAATAAGTTATCCACTTCAGCAAAAAGGAAAATACTAAATGCCAAATCGCATTTTTTAAAGTGGTGAATGATTGGGAAGTTACATTGTGCAGGAGACCGAGAGGCAGCCAACGCTGGCATCTCGATCCAACAACAAACAGACTCGACAGGTCAGGCGGCATCTGCGGAGGGAATGGGAAGATGACATATCGGGACAGGTCACTTCTTCGAGACTGAAGGCGTCCCGAGACTTATTCCCAGAAACGGGTTCAATCTCTACCTTGGGTGCTCACAGGCGCGGAGTTTGCACGTTCTCCCGGTGTCCGCGTGGGTTTCCTCCCAAATCCCCAAGGCGTATGGGATTTATGGTTCTTTGGGCCTCTGTAAATTGTCTCTAATGCTTAAGCGAGTATAAAAGGGTGAGCAATGGTCAACATGGACTTGGTGGGCCGAGTGGCCTGTTTCCATGCTGTAGATTACAATTCGCACCACGGTGGTCATGGAGAGAGGTAGAGGACAGAGGGTAGGTACAGTAGTACTGAAGGCTTACTCCCGCACACATTTGAGAGGTTTCCATCATCCCTGGCTATGGAACCTTCGCTGTTACAGCAAGGTTGTGATTAAGAGGGCAGGGCAGTGTTTGGCAAGGGTGTTGCTAATACGTTTGACAGGAGGATTGGAGTTTGCGCAGAGATCGGACGAGCTATGAAGACAAGAGCCTGCAGATGCTGGAATCTTGAGCAAAACACAAAGTGCTGGAGGAACTCAGCGGGTGAGGCAGCAATTACAGAGCGAAGGAATAGGTGACATTTCGGGTCGAGACCCTTCCTCAGACTGAAGAAGTGTCTCCATCAGTCTGAAGAAGGGTCTCGACCCAAAACGTCACCTATGCCTTCGCTCCATAGATGCTGCCTCACCCGCTGAGTTTCTCCAGCATTTCTGACTACCTTTGATTTTTCCAGCATCTGCAGTTCTTTCTTAAACATCTGCGGAGGGGAATTGACAGCCGACATTTCAGGTCGGGACCCTTCTTCAGACTGCTGGCACAGCGGAGGGTAGAGTAGATTGCACAGGGCAGGATGACAGCGGAATTGATAGAAGGGTGTGGCTGAAGAAAGTAGCACAGAATGGATGGGGCAAGGCTACACTAAATAACCACCTTGAGTTGAGTTTGTCACGTGTACCGAGGTGCAGTGAAAAGCTTTTGTTGCATGCTAACCAGTCAGTGGAGAGACATGATTACAATCGAGCCGTCCATGGTGTATAGACCTGTTGGAGTAGCGATTTAAATGAGTGGAGCAATTGTAATGCGTGATTGCAGATCCACTTCTTGCTATTGAGGGAGTGCAGCGTAGGTTCACAAGGTTAATTCCTGGGATGGCGGGACTGTCATATGCTGAGAGAATGGAGCGGCTGGTCTTGTACACTCTGGAATTTTGGATGAGAGGGGATCTTATCAAAACATATAGGATTATTAAGGGTTTGGACACAATAGAGGCAGGAAATGTTGGGGGAGTCCAGAACCAGGTGCACAGTTTAAGAACAAGGGGTAAGCCATTTAGAACGGAGATGAGAAAACACTTTTTCACACAGAGAGTTGTGAGTCTGTGGAATTCTCTGCCTCAGAGGGTGGTGGAGGCCGGTTCTCCGGATACTTTCAAGAGAGAGCTAGATAGGGCTCTTAAAGATAGCGGAGTCAGGGGATATGGGGAGAAGGCAGAAACGGGGTACTGATTGGGGATGATCAGCCATTATCACATTGAATGGTGGTGCTGGCTCGAAGGGCTGAATGGCCTACTCCTGCACCCATTGTCTTATTACCCCAGCATACAAAACGTCTCCTGGCATGGGTGCAATCTTGGATTCAAACTGCAGATGTTCGGAATTAATATTCTGAGGAACAGGGAACTATTAAAGGTTAGAGAAGATTGGAAAAATGGATTTCATTTGCGGCACAGGTTCAGGGTGATTTAGCATTTGTACAAGCTGTAAATTGAAAAGTAATTAAAAAACAACACTGAGCCTGGACAGGCAGCGAGGCATCGGGGAGAGTATCAGCAACAGACAAGATCGAGTGGAATGTAAAGCGCACCTCGATGTCAAGCCCACTTCGGCCCACGCTGCTGGGCATGGAAATTAACAGCGCCAGAGAGACAAAGGCTGACATCAAACACACAGGTTTCAGATTTGTGTTTGCTCACAGGAATAATACAGCATGGAAACAGGCCCTTCAGCCCCACTTGTCCATGCCGACCAAGATGCCCATCTAAGTTAGTCCCATTTGCCTGCATTTGGCCCACATCCGTCCAGAAGCAGGGGCCACAGTTTAAGAATAAGGGGTAAGCCATTTAGAATGGAGATGAGGAAACGTTTTCACACAGAGAGTTGTGAGTCTGTGGAATTCTCTACCTCAGAGGGCGGTGGAGGCCGGTTCTCTGGATGCTTTCAAGAGAGAGCTAGATAGAGCTCTTAGGGATAGCGGAGTTAAGGGATATAGGGAGAAGGCAGGAACGGGGCACTGATTGTGGATGATCAGCCATGATCACATTGGATGGCGGTGCTGGCTCGAAGGGCTGAATGGCCTACTCCTGCACCTATTGCCTATTGTCTAAACCTCTCCTATCCATGTACCTGCATAAGCATCTCTTAATGCCGTTATGGTATCTGCCACAATTACCTCATCAGCCAGCTGGTTCCATACACCCACCACTCTCTGTGTGATAAAAATTGCCCGTCAGGTTCTGGTTAAATCTTACACCTCTCACCGCGGCCTGGTGGCGCTGAGGTAGAGTCGCTGCCTCACAGCACCAAAGACCCAGGTTCGATCCCGACTACAGGTGCTATCTGTACGGAGTTTGCACGTTCTCCCCGTGACCCATCGTGGGTTTTCTCCTGGATCTACGGTTCGCTCCCACACTTCAACAACATACAGGTTCATAGGTGAATTGGCTCGGTAGAATTAAAATTGTCCCTGGTATGTATAGGATTGGTGCGGGGGTCGCTGGTCGGCACATACTCCGTGGGCCGAAGGGCCTGTTTCTGAGCTGCATCTCTGAACAAAACTAAATTCACCTTCTCCAGCATCTGTGGGGAACATGGATGGATGATGTTTCATGTTTAAGAAGGAACTGCAGATGCTGGAGAATCGAGGGTTACACAAAAAGCTGGAGAAACTCAGCGGGTGCAGCAGCATCTAAGGAGCGAAGGAGATAGGCGACGTTTCGGGCCGAAACCCTTCTTTAGACTGAGTTTCAGCCCAAACTCAGTGGGTCAGGCTGCATAGGCAATAGGAATTAGGAAATAGGCAACGTTTCGGCCCGAAACCCTTTGGGTTTCGGCCCGAAACGTTGCCTATTTCCTTCGCTCCATAGATGCTGCTGCACTTTTGTCTACTTCAGCTGATGTTTTATGTTAGAAACATAGAAACATAGAAATTAGGTGCAGGAGTAGGCCATTCGGCCCTTCGAGCCTGCACCGCCATTCAATATGATCATGGCTGATCATCCAACTCACTATCCCGTACCTGCCTTCTCTCCATACCCTCTGATCCCCTTTAGCCACAAGGGCCACATCTAACTCCCTCTTAAATATAGCCAATGAACTGGCCTCAACTACCCTCTGTGGCAGAGAGTTCCAGAGACTCACCACTCTGTGTGTGAAAAAAGTCCTTCTCATCTCGGTCCTAAAGGATTTCCCCCTTATCCTTAAGCTGTGACCCCCTTGTCCTGGACCTCCCCAACATCGGGAACAATCTTCCTGCATCTAGCCTGTCCAACCCCTTAAGAATTTTGTAAGTTTCTATAAGATCCCCTCTCAATCTCCTAAATTCTAGAGAGTATAAACCGAGTCTATGCAGTCTTTCTTCATAAGACAGTCCTGACATCCCAGGAATCAGTCTGGTGAACCTTTCATGTTGGGACCCTTCTTCTGAACCTCAGAGGGGGAGCAGTGAGAGAGGGTCTCATAATGATCTTGATTCCTGTGCTTGAAGTTCCCAAACAACACTTGCAGCCAGAACCCTTTGTGACTGAGCTACTAATCTAGTCATGGCTGGCACGGAATTAATTACCATTATTACAATGACAGTAATTTCAGGCTCAATGAGACTATGAAGTTCAATTAAAAATATGTCACATAATATCTTATGTTGTGTAACATGGGACAGCATAAATAACTCCTCTGTAATTAACAGTAAAAGCAGATGATGTATGCCAACATTAATAACACAATAAAGGGAGCTATCATTTTTAGTTTCTTTGTTACTGAACAAGTTCTGCACAACAGATCTATTTTAGTAAACCACTTGCTTACAACAAACCTACCACCAAGTAACCGTCTGTGGATGGGTCTACAAGCCTCGGAACAAGCAAGTCATTGTCACATCCAACCCAGAAGCACAATACACGTTTTCAAAAGGATAACTGATGTAAAAATTGACAACTAAGATTTAAAACTGATGAAAAATATGTTCATGAAATGCAAATAGAGGCAACTATTTCTAAAAGTAGATACTTTGATGAACATTATAGACACAAGGAACTGCAGATGCTGGTTTACAAAACAAAAAAGACACAGAGTGCTGGAGTAACTCAGTGGGTCAGCCCTCTCTCTTTCCTGTGCCTAACCTGGATGTGCAGCTATTTCACTCTTCCCCCTTCGCCCCCATACTCTTCCACCTGTATCCCCCCCCCCCCCCCCCCCCCCACCCCCCCAACACATTTCACGCCTCTTCTACCCTTATCTTCTTGGCTTATACTTTTTGTCTTTTCATCTCTGGCTTTTATCCAAACATCTCCCGATCAAAACCCCCCTCAATTGTTTCACTTCTGTGACCAGTCAGCCTGGGTTTTTTCTTTCCAATTCAATTCAATCTTTAATTGTCATTGTGCAGTGTACAGTACAGAGACAACAAAAGAGACAAAAACACATATGGTGTACAATTTTGGCCACCTAATTATAATTATAGGAAGGATGTCAACAAAATAGAGAGAGTACAGAGGAGATTTACTAGAATGTTGCCTGGGTTCCAGCAACTAAGTTACAGAGAAAGGTTGAACAAGTTGGGTCTTTATTCTTTGGAGCACAGAAGGTTAAGGGGGGACTTGATTGAGGTCTTTAAAATGATGAAAGGGATAGACAGAGTTGACGTGGATAAGCTTTTCCCATTGAGGGTAGGGAAGATTCAAACAAGAGGGCATGACATGAGAATTAAGGGACAGAAGTTTAGGGGTAACATGAGGAGGAACTTCTTTACTCAGAGAGTGGTGGCTGTGTGGAATGATCTTCCAGCAGAAGTGGTGGAGGCAGGATCGATTGTAACATTTAAAAGTAAAGCGGATAGGTATATGGACGGGAAGGGAATGGAGGGGTATGGTCTGAGTGCAGGTAGATGGGACTAGGGGAAAATAAATGGTCGGCACGGACTGGAAGGGCCGAGAGGGCCTGTTTCCGTGCTGTAATTGTTATATGGTTATTATATGGTTAATTCAGTTAGCATCTCCCCAGAAGAGGGAACTTAGAATAATGAACGGTTCAAAAAAAATAAAATAAAATTAAATTAAATTAAAAAAAAAAAAAAATCAGGAACGGGGCCTTCGGAAGGTTTGGCGCCTTCGAAGGGATTTGTGCACAAACTCACTAGAGGTCTCAATTTTGATTAGTAGGGGGTGTCAGGGGTTATGGGGAGAAGGCAGTAGAATGGGATTCAGAGGGAAAGATAGATCAGCCGTGATTCAAAGGCGGAGTAGACTCAATGGGCCGAATGGCCTAATTCAATGTGATCATGGCTGATCATCTCCAATCAGTACCCCATTCCTGCCTTCTCCCCATATCCCCTGACATCGCTATCTTCAAGAGCCCTACCTAGCTCTTTCTTGAAAGTACCCAGAGAACCGGCCTCCACCGCCCTCTGAGGCAGAGAATTCCACAGACTCACAACTTTCTGTGTGGAAAAGTCAATGGGCCGAATGGCCTAATTCTGCCCCTACAACTTATGAACATTTCAGACCTAGAAATAAAAATATGGCTTTTGTAATGTAACCAAACATAATTAAAAAGATGACAAATGGCTCAAGGCTTCAAAAAGTGTGAAGGCCCAAAACACAAGAAAACTTTCCACTCAAACCAGCACAAGTAGATCCAAAATGAGTCTTGAAATTCCACATTTCATTTCCCCCTCATAGTTTAACCAACAAGTCAAAGACCTTCAGCAATTGCAGAGTCTGTGGAATTCTCTGCCTCAGAGGGCGGTGGAGGCCGGTTCCCTGGATACTTTCAAGAGAGAGCTAGATAGGGCTCTTAAAGATAGCAGAGTCAGGGGATATGGGGAGAAGGCAGGAACTGGGTACTGATTGGGGATGATCAGCCATGATCACATTGAATGGCGGTGCTGGCTCGAAGGGCCGAATGGCCTACTCCTGCACCTATTGTCTGTTGTCTATTGTCTATAACAGCAACAAAAAGTATTCCAAAACATTTTAGCACAGTTATAACTTGCACAGAGAGGACCATAAATATAATGACCTAAACACTCCTGCACTCAGGATTGGTTCAATGATGAAGAGTGTTGCTCCATTACCAGCTGGTTTCAGGAGAATCCTCCGTATTTGCTCTTCAGCAGGTTTACTGCCAAGGTGCTTACCCTTCTTTCTCTGGAGGTTTGAAAGGGCTGCAAGAAGTAAGTGGAGGGAATGGGATTCGATTTGTATAAAAGTCAATATTGTTCAGTTCCTGCTGTCCTTTTTCTTCAGAGCGTGATCACAACTCACTATCTTCACTTGGATATTCCCCCGTGGTCTACAAGATGCAACAAGAAACTTCCCACCAAAAAGTATCTCCTCCTCTTGGTCTCCAAGTCAGACGTTTTGATTCAAAATGAATGCGATCTCATCATCCCGTGGTCGGGAAATGCCAAGGTCGGAGTCTCGAGATCCGGTCATGTCGCCCAGAACAAGCGGGGACCCGACATATTGGGGGGGGGGGGAACTTAGAAGGGATGAGTACATTTTGTAACTTTGTCAGCCTCTTAGTGGTGATTCTATTGTGCACTTTGCATGAAAAAAAATAAAGAATTTCACTACACCGAGCGAGGCACAAGTGAGAATAGAGTCTCACGGTAGACAAAATGCTGGAGAAACTCAGCGGGTGAGGCAGCATCTATAGAGCGATAGTCTATATTCTTCAGACTGATGTGAGGGTGGGGGGCGGGAAGAAGAAAGGAAGAGGTGGAGACAGTGGGCTGTGGGAGAGCTGGGAAGGGGAGGAGAAAGCAGGGACTACCTTCAATGTTGGGGTTCTCAACATATAAATATAGAAAATAGGGGCAGGAGTGGGCCATTCGGCCCTTCCAGACAGCACCGCCATTCAATATGATCATGATTGATAATCAAAAATCAGTACCCCGTTCCTGCTTTCTCCCCATATCCCTTGATTCCGTTAGCCCCAACAGCTAAATCTAATTCTCTCTTTACCACGACTGACATTTCTCACCAAGACTCCACATGGAGTCCTTCGAGAGGCAATTAATCTATCGAGTCATCTGGGATGTACTGGGCCCAAGCACGTCTAAGAATTAGTCACAATGTCGAAACAAAGAGCTGCAGATGCTGGTTTATACCGTAGATGCAAAGTGTTGGAGTAACTCAGCGGGTCAGTCGGCATCTCTGGAGAAAACAATGAGTCTGAAGAAGGGTCTCGACATGAAACGTCACCCATCCTTTTTCTCCAGAGATGCTTCTTTGACCCACTGAGTTACTCAGTACTTTGTGTCTGCCTCAAGATTTAGTCATCTGGACATCTGTAACTTTGTTTGACAAGACTGACCCGAACCAACACTATTACAAGTTGGACACTTAGGAATCTAATGGGCCTGTCCCACTTGGGTGTCGTGGTCGGGTCGTGACGCGTGGTGGCGCACGTGGTGACGTGCGGGAGATGCACGGTGTGTCCTGGCCATCCCAGGGTTTTTGAATGTTCAAAATCCTCGCACGACATCTGCGCGTCTTATCATGTCGTGCGCCCTTTCGCATGATGATGTACGGGTGACGCGTGGTGACTAAGCGACAACGATGCGCCATGATGCGTCGCGATGTTGCCCCAGATGACGCAAGCTGTCGCATCTTGCCATATTGTGTCGCGGGAGGACGTACATTGATGCCTCTTGACGGATATGACGTCACAGGTGCTGTTCTATGCTGTCGGATGCCGTCCTATGGTGAAGCGTGGAAATTGGTGATGCATGACAATGGCCAACAGGTGCAGGAGTAGGCCATTCAGCCCTTCGAGCCAGCACCAACATTCAATGTGATCATGGCTGATCATCCCCAATCAGTACCCCGTTCCTGCCTTCTCCCCATATCCCCTGACTCCGCTATCTTTAAGAGCCCTATCTAGCTCTCTCTTGAAAGTATCCAGAGAACCGGCCTCCACCATCCTCTGAGGCAGAGAATTCCACAGACTCACCACTCTCTGTGAGAGAAAGGGTTTCCTAGTCTCTGTTCTAAATGGCTTACCCCTTATTCTTAAAAACGGTGGTCCCTGGTTCTGGATTCCCCCAACATCGGGAACATGTTTCCTGCCTCTAACGTGCCCAAGCCCTTAACAATCTTATATGTTTCAATAAGATCCCATCTCATCCTTCTAAAATCCAGAGTGTACAAGCCCAGCCGCTCCATTCTCTCAGCATATGGCAGTCCCGCCACCCCGGGAATTAACCTTGTAAACCTACGCTGCACTCCCTCAATAACAAGAATGTCCTTCCTCAAATTAGAGGACCAAAACTGCACACAATAGAAACATAGAAAAATAGGTGCAGGAGTAGGCCATTCAGCCCTTCGAGCCTGCACTGCCATTCAATATGATCATGGCTGATCATCCAACTCAGTATCCTGTACCTGCCTTCTCTCCATACCCCCTAATTCCTTTAGCCACAAGTGCCACATCCAACTCCCTCTTGAATATAGCCAATGTCCAGGTGTGGTCTCACTAGGGCCCTGTCCAACCGCAGAAAGACCTATTTGCTCCTATACTCAACTCCTCTTGTTATAAAGGCCAACATGCCATTCACTTTCGTCACTGCTTGCTGTACCTGCATGCTCACTTTCATAGACTGATGTACAAGGACCCCCAGATCCTGTTGTACTTCCCCTTTTCCCAACTTGACGCCATTTAGATAGTAATCTGCATTCCTGTTTTTGATACCAAAGTGGATAACTTCACATTTATCCGCATTAAACTTCACCTGCCATGCATCTGCCCACTCCCCCAACCTGTCCACGTCACCCTGCAATGGTGGCGCATGGTGACGTGGTGTGACGTACTACTTGACTATATGGCTGTCGTGCTACTTGACGGTTTTTAGGCATCAGTCACTGTCACCCGTCAGCGCCCATAAAATGGCAAAGTGGGACAGGCCCTTAACAGAGAAGATAAATTAAAGATGCCGAAGTCTTGAACTGAGTGCAAGCTTGCAGCGTACTTCCAATAAGCAACTTAAACCTCAGCCTGACAGTGTTATTGTGCATGTCCAATTATCTCCAAATTCTTTGCGACAACCAACAAAGATACTCTCTTTAAAACAGGAAATGCTAAATCCATGAGAGATTTGTGTAATCTAATTTGAGTTCAATTCCTATTTTGATGGGATGAAAAGAACAATTTCTTTAATGTTTTTAATTTGAATATTAATATGGTATTTATTTTATGTTATTAATTTTTAATTACTTATTTGAAACATATTTTATTAGATGCTAAATGTTTTTGAATATAAAAGCAGGAGATAATCTCACGATAAGGGGAGGATCCGTGATCATTAGAGTTGAAAGGAACTCACTGTGCAGTGTACACTGTGGACGGCTCGATTGTAATCATCTATTGTATATTAATGACTTGGACGAGGGAGGCCGAAGGCTTTGCGGCAAAGTTTGCGGATTAAACGAAAATAGGTGGAAGAGCAGGTAGTGTAGAAGATGCAGGGACTCTGCAGAAGGACTTGGACAGGTTGGGAGAGTGGACAGAGAAGTGGCAGATGGAATACAGTGTAGCAAAGTGTGGAGTCGTGCATTTTGGCAGCAGGAATAATGGCGTAGACTATTTTCTAAATGGGGAGAGAATCCAGAAATCGGAGGTGGAAAAGGGACTTGGGAGTGCTGGTGCAGGATTCCCAAACAGTTAATCTGCAAGTCAAATCAGTAGCAATGCTAGGATTTATTTCAAAAGGGCTTGTATACAAAAAACAGGGATGCAATATTGATGCTGTATAAGGTGCAGTTTAGGCTGCATTTGGAATATTGGGAGCAATTTTGGGCACCACACCCGAGGAAGGATGTGCTGGCTCTGGAGAGGGTCCAGAGGAGTTTTACCGGAATTATCCCAGGAATGAGTACGTTAACCTATGATGAGCATTTGTCGGCACTGGGCCTGTACTCGCTGGAGTTTAGAGGAATGAGGGGGGGACCTCATTGAAATGTACAGAATAGTGAAAGGCTTGGGATAGAGTGGATGTGGAGAGGATGTTTCCACTACTGGGAGAGTCTAGGACGAGAGGTCACAGCCTTAGAATTAAAGGACATTCTTTTAGGAAGGAGATGAGGAGAAATTCCTTTAGTCAGGGGGTGGTGAATCTGTAGAATTCTTTGCCACAGAAGGCTGTGGAGGCCATCAGTGGATAGTTTTTAAGGCAGAGATAGATAGATTCTTGTTTAAGAAAGAACTACAGATGCTGGAAAAGGTGAAGGTAGACAAAAATGCTGGAGAAACCCAGCAGGTGAGGCAGCATCTAAGGAGCGAAGGAAATAGGTGACGTTTCGGGTCGAGACCCTTCTTCAGAGTGAAGAAGGATCTCGACCCGAAACATCACCTATTCCTTCGCTCCTTAGATGCTGCCTCACCCGCTGGGTTTCTCCAGCATTTTTGTCTACCTTAGATAGATTCTTGATTAGTACAGGTCTTATGGGGAGAATGGGGGAGAATGGGTTTAGGAGGAAGAGATACATCAGCCATGATTGAATGGTGGAGTAGACTTGATGGACCGAATGGCTGAATTCTGCTCCTATAACACGTGAACTTATGGCACCAACTTCTACAGATGCATCATAGAAAGGAACACACTGGGTTGCATCACAACTTAGTTTGGAAACAGCTGTGCACAAGACCGCAAGAAATAGTAGAGTGTTGTGGATGCATCCCAGTCCATCATACAGACCAGACCATCTACACTTCACACCGCCTTGGGAAAGCAGCCAACATAACCAAGGACCAGTTCCACCCCGGTCGTTCCCTCTTCTCCCCGTTCCCGTTGGGCTGAAGTTCCAAAGACCCGTGAGCGCAAACCATCAGATTGGGGGGCAATGTCTCCCTGCTGGAAACAGTCCAATGAATGGTCTTCCCGTAAACGAGAGTGTAGTCCCAATTTACCAACCTACCTTTAAATGATCAGTTTTAAGTCGGATTTGTATCGTCAAACGTAGAATGAATGAATGAATAATAAATGAATGTTTCTTGGCCAAGTATTCACATACATGGAATTTGCCTTGGTGCTCTGCCCGCAACTGACAACATGACATACAGTGGCAGTGTTAGGAATGACTGTGTTAGAATATAGGGGCAGTACAGTAACAGGCCCTTTGGCCCACAATATCTGTGCCGAACATGTTGCCAAGTTAAACTAATCTCCTCTGCTTCAATGTAGCCCACATCCCTCCATTCCCAGCATATCAATGTACCCATGTAAAAGCCTCTTAAACGATCGTATCTCTCTCTCCGCCACCACCCCTGGCAGCGCGTTCCAGGCACACTGGGGTTGAGGTTAACAAAAACATTTGTATATAATAATACAGAAACCTCACCAAGAGTATAAGTATACATTTGCATAAATAAATAATTTGTATAAATCTGTATAAATTTCGCTGGTGTTCAGTTTAGAATAGAAGTTGAACGCGACCATTGTTCTTGTTCAAAGAACTGAATGTCAGAATGCTTGTTTTACAAGGAAGTAATTAGAAATTCTTTGAGGTTCCTGGCGAATGTTAGATAAATTGAAATGAAAATAAATCACTGCATAGTAACCACTTTCAACTCTGCATAGAGCAACGGCAGAGACCCGGGTTTGATCCTGACCTCGGGTGCTGTCTGTGTGGAGTTTGCACGTTTCCCCCATGGATTTCCTCCAGCTTCCTCCCACATCCAAAACAAGTGTGGGCTTGTAGGTTAATTGGCCTCTGTAAAAATTGCCCCTCGGGTACATAGACAATAGGTGCAGGAGTAGGCCATTCGGCCCTTTGAGCCGGCACCGCCATTCACTGATCATCCACAATCAGCACCCCGTTCCTGCCTTCTCCCCATATCCCTTGATTTCACTAGCCCTAACAGCTCTATCTAACTCTCTTTTGAATGCATTCAGTGATTTAACCTTCATTGCCAACTGAGGCAGAGAATTCCACAAATTCACAACCCTCTGTGTGAAAATGTTTTTCCTCATCTCGGTTCTAAATGGGTGTACGAAGTGGATGTGATAGTGGTATAACAGAGAACAAGTGTGAACGGGCGAGGGATAGTCGGATGTGGACTCGGTGGGCCGAAGGGCCCATTTCAAAGCTGAATCTTTCAATCAATCAATATACCTAATATTAGCATTTTGTTTTAAAAGAAAGCATCTTATATATTCAGGAAACCTTTTACAATGTAATTGTAGGTAGACAAAAATGCTGGAGAAACTCAGCAGGTGAGGCAGCATCTATGAAGTGAAGGAATAGGTGACGTTTCGGGTCGAGATCCTTCTTCAGACTTGTAATTGTGAGTGAATGATGCTTTTCATTAGAATGTGCAGCGTAAATATATATAATTCTTTGCACTATTGTGATTTTCACATAATATAGGGGCGCCGGGGAGATGGCAGCCCTGCCAGCAGTCTGTTTGTCTTTTCACTCTTTTATTATTTTTTAGTTTGTTAAAAGTTTTGTTTTAATGTTCTTATGTGGGGTGAGGGGGGAGGGGGGAGGGGGGAGGGGATCAGGGAAACTTTTTTTCAGGTTCTTACCTTGCCGGAGATGTGATCAATTTTCGGATCACATTCTCCGGGCTCTGCGGCCTACCATCACTGGAGCTGGAAGCCGCCTCGGACTGTCGTGAGCCCCACCGTGCGGCGCCGACTGAACATCGGAGCTGATCCCGTGCCTGGGGTCGCTCCCACCGCTCCCACCGCGGAATCAACCTCAAGGGGTCGCAGTCTCGGGGGAGGCCGAGTCGGGAGCTCCAACGTCGCGGAAGGCGCTGGATGATCCAACCCCGATGTGAGGTTCGATCATCCAGCGCGGGGGAGCTGACACCCCCCCCCCCCGATCACCGGAGCGGATCACCGCGACACGGAGGGCCCGAACACCGCCGGCTACGGGAGTCAAGATTGTTCCGTCAACGGAGGGCTTGAGGCCCACGACCGAGGAAGAACTAAGGGATGAATTTGATCTTTATTTTGCCTTCCATCACAGTGAGGAATGTGCAGGAGTCACTGTGGTGGATGCTCATGTTAAAATGTGTTTTTGAAGTGATTTGTTGCTTTTAATTGTATGACTGACCTGGCCAATGAAATTCTTCGTATGTTGCAAAACATCCTTGGTGAATAAAGTGTGATTCTGATATTGCTTCGTTTTTTAAACTCTATTTTTGTTTCTTTAACCTGTTATCTACTGACTACAGTGTTTACAGACCTGCTGCAAGTAATTTCAGTGTATCGTTTCGGTACATAATTGACAATAAAACACTATTCGACTCTGGAATACATCAGAACCTGGCTCAGAAACACGCAAAAGACAGTATTCTCCCTCCTATTCACAAAATCCAATCCAACCCCTCTGACGAATGCAGATGAGAATCTCACTGAAAAACAAAACCACGTCGAAATATCGACTTGTTGCAAGGTCAAAAGAAGAGCCCAGAGATTAAATATTAATGCGATGAGGATAGTGGGCAAGATATTCCCCTGGGTTGGTTAAGTTAACTCCATTAATCTCGGCTAATTCATGCTCCAAGTTGGATACATTACCTCTCGAGCACATGTGGAGATAAATTCCCCGGTACCATTCATTCAGGCTATGAGAATCAATTCCATTTTATTCTGTGCAAGCACTTCAGTATTTTTGTTCCTGGGCTCCAGAGATGGTATCAAGCAGAACGCAAAAAAAATAAATATATATAAGTGTGGCTGTAGCTAAATCCACCACATACTCCCTTCAAACATCTCTTAAGGGGTTGGACAGGCTAGATGCAGGAAGATTGTTCTCGATGTTGGGGGAGTCCAGAACAAGGGGTCACAGTTTAAGGATAAGGGGGAATTCCTTTAGGACCAAGATGAGGAAAACATTTTTCACACAGAGAGTGGTGAATCTGTGGAATTCTCTACCACAGAAGGTAGTAGATGTGGCCCTTGTGGCTAAAGGGATCAGGGGGGATGGAGAGAAGACAGGTACAGGATACTGAGTTGGATGATCAGCCATGATCATATTGAATGGCAGTGCAGGCTCGAAGGGCCGAATGGCCTACTCCTGCACCTATTTTCTATGTTTCTATGTTTAAAACATAAATGCACAGGTAAACAAGTCTCGGTGAAACGCCAGGATAGAGCATTTGCAGACTAAATCAATTGAAGAAAACAGCTGGTGCTTGGCCTTGCAAAAAAATCATCCAAAGAGCTGGATGCGACTCTGAGCCCAGCCACGAGCTGTGGAGCGCTGCTTGTCCAGTTAGTTAAGATTCGTAAACAGATGACAACTGAAAGGAAATTGCGATGAAAACTCAACGTCCACAGAATCTGGGCATTATCCGACCAGGTTTTGGAGTTCAGCGAAATGGAAATAGGGGACTGTTTCAGCGACTGTGCCTCTGCAGCAGCTGGAAGAACGGCCTCGACATCAGGAGATCAGTAAAGTGTCTGTTCTGGCAACCACAGATAATGTGTTTTTCTTCTTCACAAAGAGAAGCATTCTGAACTAAACGTTGCCTCGGCAGGGAAGGTGTAGAGGCCAATTGGACAGATCGTTTTGCAGGTGCTAGCAAGAAATACCGTTGGTGTCTCGGGGAAGGTAGCAATACGCAAGGATTGATGTTGGCGATTTAAGCGAGCTGAACAAACGCAGAGTGCTGGAGGAACTCAGTGGGGCAGGCAGCATTTCCGGGGAGAAGGAATGGGGTGACTTCAAGTCAAGACCCTTCTCACCCATTCCTTCTCTCCAGAGATGCTGCCTGCATGGCTGAGTTACTTCAACATTTTGTGCCTGTATTTGGTGTCGACCAGCATCTGCAGTATCTTGCTCTACACAGCAACTGTGGAGGGAACGGACAAACAACATTTCAGGTCGGGCTCCTTCTCCAAACTGCTAACACAGAATTGTAGACGTAGCCCAGTCTGCCGTTGACTCCTACACTACACGCTGCCTCCGGAAAGCAGCCACCATAACCTTGGTCATTCCTCCTCCTCCACGCTCAAGAACAGCTCATAATAGACAACAGACAATAGACAACAGGTGTAGGGGTAGGCCATTTGGCCCTTCGATCCAGCACCGCCATTCAATGTGATCATGGCTGATTATCCCCAATCAGTACCCCGTTCTTGCCTTCTCCCCAATATCCCCCGACTCTTTAAGAGCTCTATCTAGCTCTCTCTTGAAAGTATCCAGAGAACCGGCCTCCACCGCCCTCTGAGCAGAGAATTCCACAGACTTGCAACTCTCTGTGTGGAAAAGTGTTTCCTCGTCTCTGTTCTAAATGGCTTACCCCTTATTCTTAAACAGTGGCCCCTGCTTCTGGACTCCCCCAACATCGGGAACATGTTTCCTGCCTCTAGCGTGTCCAAACCCTTAATAATCTTATATAAGATCCCCTCTCATCCTTCTAAATTGTAGAGTATACAAGCCCAGCCCCGCTCCATTCTCTCAGCATATGACAGTACCGCCATCCCGGGAATTAACCTTATAAACCTACGCTGCACTCCCTCAATAGCAAGAATGTCCTTCCTCAAATTAAGGGAACAAAACTGCACACAATACTCCAGGTGTGGTCTCACTAGGGCTCTGTACAACTTCTTCTCCATGGTTATCAGGCTTCTGAACGGTCCTTCCATAAGCTAGGGCACTGTCCGATTCATAAAGGCAGCTGTCCCCAAAGATGCGTGAAGCGAGGGGGAGCTGATCCGTAAAACCAGGAGCACAGAGTGTGACGTAGGTACCTGCACAGCTAAGGAGAAGCTTTTAAGGATATAGATTAGTTTGGAGCTGCAGCAAGTAAACATGCCCTTTGGCCCACTGAGTCCACTAACCATTGATCACTCGTTCACACTAGTGCTATCTTATCCCACTTTCTCATCCAGTCCCGAAAAGATGTGTGGGTTTATAGGTTAATTGCCTTCGGTAAATTGCCCCGAGTGTGCATGGAGTGAATGAGAAAGTGGGATCACACACACACAGTAAAACAAGTGCAAATGGGCGGTCGATGGTCGGCGTGGACTTGATGGGCCAAGGGACCCGCTTCCCTGCTCTTTCTCAACATTAAAGAGCAACTTATGACATTCTTTGAGAGCTCTGGATTCTCAGTGTTACTGTTCAGGTGACAGGTTACAGGAACAGAGCAAAGAGGCACAAGTATGGAATCACAATGTCGGTGAAACCTCTACAGCCAGGGCTGGTAACTGACGCACCCGTGACGGCAATCAGGAGTTTGGGTAACAGACCCGCAGAGAAATAAATGGTGGGAGAATTGGACGAGTTTGAGAAATCCCAAAGGAAATAAAATTGGGCGGGCAGGCCCGGTAAAAGACAGCCTGTGATGTGTAAAGAGAATCATAGCAGTCACTTTGACAGTGACTTGGCAGTTTCACAACCAAGGGATTCTTCACACAAGTTCTAAAGGGCAGTTCAGGGAAAGAATATGTAATCTCTTTCAACAGCACGAGACGAGATGTTCATAAAAGTTTAATGAAAACACAGGCACATCTCCGGCAAAGCCAACGATGAAGGCGAGAGCCCCGTACAATAGGCAATAGGTGCAGGAGTAGGCCATTCGGCCCTTCGAGCCAGCACCGCCATTCAATGTGATCATGGCTGATCATCCACAATGAATCAGCACCTCGTTCCAGCATGGACGTTGCAACACAGAGATATCCTGTGGGAAGGGCAGAGTCGACCCTGGGATGATCAGCGCACGTTCTGAGTGGCTACACGACTGTTACAATCTACAGATTTACTCAATGGACAAAATTGAGCAGTTGCCTAAAAAAAATTTAAATTATTTTTTTAAATTTAAAATCACCTAACGTGCCTGTCCCACTTTTCAGCAACTGCCGGCACCCGTCATAGGTCGTTGCAGGTCGCCGAAAATCATCAACATGTTGAAAATCCAGCGGCGGCCAGAAAGACGCTACGACTCTTTGGGCGACTGAGGAGACGCCTCACGACCGTACAGGCGACATGTCGCGGGGTGAAGCCTGTATGGCCGTGTGTAGACGCCCAAAGAGTCGTACCTCGTTCTGGTTGCCGCTGGATTTTCAACATGTTGAAAATTTCCGGCCACCTGTAACGACCTATGACGGGTGCCGGCAGTCGCCGAAAAAGTTGGGACAGCCCTATAAGTGGGACGGGCCCATTACATACTGGTAATGGAAAAGGGCTGGATTGATGCTGGATTTCCGATTTGGACAGCCAGATTTACAATTAAATAAAATGTGGACCTGCCCAACATAATGGAGGCTCCCCATTTATATTTCACTCATCAGACCTCTTCGTAAAGACCAAGGTTTAGTCACGAAAGCAACCGGTTTCTTTTTCAGAAAGTTGCAAATAATTTGTGGCTTATTATAACAACAAACAACACAGAAAAATCAATCTGAGGACGGTGTTTCGACCAAGGGATCAATCAATTCATTCCTTTTCTCCGGAGATGCTGTCTGACCCACTGAGTTACTCCAGCATTTTGTGTCTACCTTCGGTGTAAACCGGCATCTGCAGTTCCTTCCTACACATCAACAAATACAGCACAGGAACAGGCCCTTCAGCCCTTAATATCTGTGCAGAACACAATGCCAAGCTTAACCAACCTCCTCTGTTTGCATGATCCATATTGTTCCATTCCCAGCTTAGCTGATCCATGTGCTTATTTAAAAGCCTCTTAAATGATTGTATCCTATAGAATTAGTGTGTGTACGGGCGATTGCTGGCCGGCATAGACTCGGTGGGCTGAAGGGCCTGTTTCCACACTGTATCTCTAAACTAACTAAAACCCTTTGGTTACCATTAAGGTTAGGGGCGGATGTCGGCAGGAACTGGAGGACAGAGATGTGTGGTGCGTCCATCACCGTTCCCGTCGGAAGCCAGCACCACTGGGTCGCTAATGCTTTCTACGATGATGAATGAATGAATGAATGGCATTGCCATAAATGGATATCTCTCTCAGCACTCGATTGTTTACCAATCCATCAGCACAAATCAAGCCACTCTGTATAACGAGGTTCGACCTTTCCAAGTTTCACAAAGTACATCCTGTGACAGGCAGCCTGCCCACCATTTCCCAGAGGGAAGACTTGCTTCTCCTCACTGCATTCCCATCAGCAAAAGCATCTTCAAGAGTCAGACGGAGACAATAGGAACTGCAGACGCGGGAATCATGAGCAAATAACAAAGTGCTGGAGTAAAGGGCCTGTCCCACCAGCATGCAACTCTATGTGATGAATGCGATCGAACTAGAAGCAGGGGCCGCGCGGAGGTCGGGTGATCCCCTGTACAGAGCCGTTCCCACCAGCATGCGACAAGCGCAACCAAACCGGCAGTTGGGGCTGCGCGGAGGTCGGGTGAGTGGCGCAACGCGGCGCAAAGTGAGGCGAACTTGGAGCGAAGTCCAAGGTAAGTTCGCCACGACAGAGAGGGGCACACAGAGAGGGGCACAGAGGCACACACCCACACACAGGGCCATGGAGCCACACACATAGAGGGTCACGGAGGCACTTACAAATAGGTTCACGGAGGCACGATGTCGGGGCGGTGTGTAAATGACTGCGAGCCGACAAGCCGTTGCAGCGCGGAATTTTTGGACATAGTCGGTTTTTCAGAGCCCCGCGCGGTGTCGGGACGAACTCTGCACAATTCCGCACGGCTCCGGCGATCGAAGTGGGACCGGCCCCGTGACGCCGGACGGCTCAAGCGACCACGTTAGGTCGCGCTCATCGCATAGAGTTGCATGCTGGTGGGACAGGCCCTTAACTCATTTCGGGTTGGGAAGAAAGACCCAGACCCAAAAGGTCGTCGTACGTAGAAGGATCAGCAGATGCCGGTTTAAACCAAAGATGGACACAAAATGCTGAAGTAACTCAGCGGGACAGGCAGCATCTCCTGAGAGAAGGAATGGATGACGTTTCGGTCTGAGGAAAGGTCTCGACCCGAAATGTGACCCATTCCTTCTCTCCAGTGAAGCTGCCTGTCCCGCTGAGTTACTCCAGTAATTTGTGTCAGTCTTCGGCCCAAAACATTGTCTGTCTATCTCCCTCCACATATACCAACTGACCCACGGAGTTCCACCAGTTGCCTGTTTCATGTTCCAGAGGACACTATCAGCTACAAATGCCTGGTTAATAAAATGGGAATTAAACCAATCTCTCACCATTAATGGACAGGAAGACAAAAGCCAACTTGCAAACTAACAGCCTTTCCCTTATTTAAAATTCACGACGGCTTATTACATGGCATAGCATGTCCAATATCACCAAAGACCATGAGAGGAACATATCGGGTCGATGCACAGAGTCTCATGCCCAGAGTAGGTGAATCAAGGAACATAGGTTCAAGGTGAAGAGGGAAAGATTTAATAGGCGTCTGAGGGGTAACTTATTTGCACAAGAGGGTGGTGAGTGTATGGAAGGAGCAGCCAGAGGAGGTACTGTAGTTGAGGCAGGGACTATCCCAACATTTAGGATAGTCTGTGGAATTCTCTGCCTCAGAGGGTGGTGGAGGCAGATTCTCTGGATGCTTTCAAGAGAGAGCTAGATAGGGCTCTTAAAAATAGTGGAGTCAGGGGATGTAATGGCCTACTCCTGCACCTATTGTCTATTAACATTTAAGAAACAGTTCGACAGGTACATGGATAGGACAGGTTTGGAGGGATATGGACCAAACGCGGGCAGGTTGGACTAGTGTAGCTGGGACATGTTGGCCGGCGTGGGCAAGCTGGGACGAAGAGCCTGTTTCCACACTGTATCGCTCTATGACTCACACCCTCAATTCGCTCAATGGGAAGAAGGTACAGGAGTCTGAAAACTGAGCACCAGGTTGAAGAACACCAGGTTCAAGACCAGCTTCTTCCCAACAACCATCAGGCTCTTCGAGTTTACAAACACCAACTCAATATGAACTACAAAATGTCGTTGTTGCATTAACAATTGTGGCTTTCTGCAATAATATTGGAGTCTTGTATTTATGTATTTTTTTTAGTATATATATTGTATTATGTTATCTATGAGTACAGTGTTTACAGATTTGTTAAGCTGCTGCGAGGAAGAATTTTGCTGTTCCATTTTCAGTACATATGGCATTTAAACGCTCTTGACTCGTGTCCAAATGATATTCTCCTGCAGGATATGGCACATGAGCTCTCGAGAATAGGCTTTCAATCACAAGACCTAGCATAGCCAACAGCAGCTGAACAGGCAGATGTTAACACAGACACAGAGCGCTGGAGTAACTCAGCGGGTCAGGCAGTATCTATAGGTGTCAGAGATACAGCGAGGAAACAAGCCCTTCGTTCCACTGAGTTCACACAGACCAGCAATCCCTGTACACTCGCATTATCCCGTACACTAGGGACAATTTACAATCTTTACCAAAGCCAATTAACCTACAAACCCGCCGGTCTTTGGAGTGTGGGAGGAAACCCATGCGGTCACAGGGAGAGCGTGCAAACTCCGTAGAGACAGCACCCGTGGTCAGGATCAAACCCGGGTCTCTGGTGCTGGAGGGCAGCAACTCTACTGCCGTGCCACTGTGACCCCACCCAAAATGTTATCCATCCTTTTTCTCCAGAGCCTGACCTGCAGAGTTACTCCAGCACCTTGTGTCTAAGTAGGTGATGCATCCTGGGCGATCGATGTCACATGGAGGACAGGCTGTGCCCATGCAGCACGTGTCCCCCCCCTCCCCCCACGTCGCTGGTCGATCCACAGGAACAGCAGGGCCGTTACAGTTTGGCACCAGCGCCGTCGCAGGAGCTGCCAGAGCGAGGTTGTGGACAACGACAAACTGCCTTACGGGCTCAGACTCCAGATTTTCTTGAGGTTTACTCCTGGAGCCTTTTCCATGACTGGATATGGCCACAAGGCAGTGGAGAGTTTTCCCTCTCCTAGATGGCCTGCCTTCCCAGGCTGACGAGCCCCATCTGCCCGAGACTTTGTGTCTATCTTTGGAATAAACCAGCATCCGAGGATGGTGAATCTGTGGAATTTGTGCCACACATGGCTGTGGAGGCCAAGTCAATGGATATTTTTAAGGTGGGGATTGACACGTTCTGGATTATTAATGGTGTTTGGGCTAATTGGGAGAAGGCAGGAGAATGTGGTTGAGAGGGAAAGATAGATCATCCATGATTGAATGGTGGAGCAGACTCGATGGACCGAATGGCATAATTCTACTCTGAGAACTTACGAATATGCAGCTCTTTGTTCCTACATTTGGGCAGATGTTAAGAACGGATGCAGCAAGATAGAGAGACGGCCACAACAATTCTCTTTCCCCGCGTCACTTTCCTCTCCTTTCCAAATCCATTTGGGAGGGAGACAGGCTTCCACTCACAAAGTCAGATGACACGAAAAGTTAGTGAGAGTTAAACTGGTGGCTGGGAGAAGTCGTTCCAACATCCCGCAAATCACACCATGGGGTCCTTCCCTGCTGGGCCAGAAATACCACAGAACCCCAACATGTCAAAGGATGGATGGCTTCTCCGGTGGAATGGGCGTGGATGCAGGGAGTGGTGTCCCGAGGAAGGTTGGTTTTTGAACTTCCTTAATTAAAGTGACAATAATTAAACTACTTTAAGCAGCCAGTACTCGAGGCCCCGAGCATTAGGAAGAGGTTGGTCCAGGCTAGGACTTAATTCCTTTGAGCGCAGGAAGCCGAGGGGTGATCTTATAGAGGTGTATAAAATCACAAGGGGAATGGCTAGGGTAAATGCTCAGTCATTTACCCAGAGTAGGGGAATCAAGAACCAGAGGACATAGGTTTTAGGTGAGAGGGGAAAGACTAGTCAAACTGGTCCACACTGACCAAGACGTCCATCTGTTGAACTGAGTTCTTTTGTCAATCGAACGTCAACTTGACTCAAACGTTTGTAGCTGTTGAAATCGATTCTTTATTCAGCTGAGATTAGTCTCTGAACATTCCAACACAGAGCTGGAAGCTCTGGGGCGGGTCCCGAGAGGAGTAACTTTGATACAAACTCATGGCATGTATATGGGTATTAGACATTTCAGATACAGAGGGTATGACAAACTAGTAACCAATCATCGGTGTCCTTCTGGTGATTTACAACAGCAGTCACATGATCCCCCCCTTCCCTGGCCTCATCTATATGCTATATTTAAGAGGGAGTTAGATGTGGCCCTTGTGGCTAAGGGGTTCAGAGGGTATGGAGAGAAGGCAGGTATGGGATACTGAGTTGGATGATCAGCCATGATCATATTGAATGGCGGTGCAGGCTCGAAGGGCTGAATGGCCTACTCCTGCACCTAATTTCTATATTTCTATCTACAACCTTCGTTTGCCTGTGGTATAACTTTACTTAGAATTATTTTATTTCAAAGCAAAACCACAGCAGGCTCAATTATCAAAGACCACTCCTCAAAATATAAGATACACTTATATAATACAATGATAACACGTCATACAAACAAACACATTTCCATACCAAGAAGAAAGATATTTCTATAAATCTTAACAAGGTCTAATGTTTACAATCCTACTTTGACACAATAGATTTCATAAATGGTTTCACTACAATTTTACAGTTTAAAACACTATTACCCATGCATTAAAAACCTTAATTATATGAGTTTCGCCGAATTACACAGCTTCTAAGTTAAATTCAAAACCCACACACACCTCCCAACTCCAAGCATACATGGGTCGTAAATCTGACAACTTCATTGATAAGTGTTTGGTGCCAGGATACAACTTCATTCTAACTTACAGCTCCCCCTTCTCTGCTATCTCCAATAGATGTCCGATCTCATCTGCAAGGTCGTTTACAAATATCACAGAACACAGGGTAAATTTACAACTTCAGACCATGACCTCAAAAGTACAGCTTCTCGATCCTTTATATCAACCTCATTATAATTTAACATAGCTAAAGCTAACCAAAGAGTCTATTATCCCTCAGCCTTGAATTATGTCTCAAAGTCAGCATAACAGCCATAACTCTTAACTTTTATGTCACATTCAGAGCTCAAGAATGTGCCATAGAGAAAGAGCAGATGATCTCTGGCCTAAGAAGAGGCCCTATTCAGCTATCCATTCTTCAACACAAAATCATATCAAATATGATTTCCTCCAGCGTTATAATTGCCTCAAAGCAATAAACTAAGCTATACAGGTTCAGATTAGCGTTTCTATGTTTTGATTCATCCGTTCCCTGTGTGTGTTTCTTTGTATTTTATTTCTTTAGGATACATGTGTTTCTGAAAACCTTAAGCTTTTCTTACAACGTAACATAGGTTCAAAACCCGTAAGTTACTATCCAGGCAATTCTATTATATAATATTTCCTCACATCTAGCCTGCACCATCCAGGCACCCACCACCCTCTGTGTAGAAAACCTGCCCCACACATCTCCTTTACACTTTGCCCCTCTCACCATAAATCCATGTCCTCTAGTCTTTGACATTCCACGCTGAGAAAAAAGGTTCTGACTGTCTATCATCAACCAATTGAAGCTGAAATGTTAACTGTGTTCTGCGTTCAACAGGTGACGCTAAGTGCTTCTATTGTGTTCGGATTATGTTTCAGATTTCCATGATCTGCAGTTTCTTTTTTAAACATCTCGACGCCTTTTAATATCGTTCTCAGGTGTTAAGTGCGCCAGCTATAACGATTACAACAAGCAGTAACCTATCATTTTGATCATTTACAAATTGCTTCCCTTAATTGATTTTTTTACAAAGTGTTCAACTACTTCCTTTTAATGAATGTCAGAATTATCAAAAGATGCTGATGTTGTTCCCATCTACTCTCAAAGAACCTGCTCTTTGATATCAAATCATTCAGTTAAAAGTCATTAACGCAGCAAGCAAAGTGAATCAAGAGGATAAGGTGAATCATGATCTGCTTCATTGCAAATGAATACCATGGCTACTCTAACTTGTATCCCTTAAAGGGGATTTCATTAGCAAACAATTCACCTTGAGGGCTTTCTTTTAGTTTAGTTTGGAGACACAGCGTGGAAACAGGCCCTTCAGTCATTAGTCATCGAATCGCTACCGGATGCACTTCGATGGCAGCCTCGCTAACAGTCAGTCTGTCCTTTTCGTCTTTTTGTTGTTGTGATTTTTAGTCTGTTTAAAAAGTATGTGCTAATGAAGAAGGTCTCAACCTGAAACATCACCTTTTCCTTCACTCCATAAATGCTGCCTCACCCACTGAGTTTCTCCAGCATTTTTATCTACCTTCGATTTTTCCAGCATCTGCAGCTCCGTCTTAAACATGTTAATGTTTTCTGGTTTGTTTTATGTGGGGGGGGGGGTGGGCGGGGAAAACTTTTTTTTTTCAATCTCTTATCTTGCCGGAGACGCGATTGTTTTCCGGATCTGAAAATCTGAAAATAAATCCATGGCAAATTATAACAGCTATAAAAAAATCTGCTTCTCTTGGTCAAAATCTCAGGAGTCAAGTCAAAATGTTTAATTGTCCAAGGTACAGAACAATGAAATTCTTCCTTGCAGCAGCATAACTGGTCTGCTAAGGGCCTGTCCCACTTGGCGGGTTTTTTCGGTGACAGCCAGAATCATATCAGTGTCGTCAAAAGATTTTAGAAACATAGAAATTAGGTGCAGGAGTAGGCCATTCGGCCCTTCGTGCCTGCACCGCCATTCAATATGATCATGGCTGATCATCCAACTCAGTATCCTGTACCTGCCTTCTCTCCATACCCTCTGATCCCCTTAGCCACAAGGGCCACATCTAACTCCCTCTTAAATATAGCCAATGAACTGGCCTCAACTACCCTCTGTGGCAGAGAGTTCCAGAGACCCACCACTCTGTGTGAAAAAAGTCCTTCTCATCTTGGTCCTAAAGGAATTCCCCCTTATCCTTAAGCTGTGACCCCTTGTCCTGGACCTCCCCAACATCAGGAACAATCTTCCTGTATCTAGTCTGTCCAACCCCTTAAGAATTTTGTAAGTTTCTATAAGATCCCCTCTCAATCTCCTAAATTCTAGAGAGTATAAACCAAGTCTATCCAGTCTTTCTTCATAAGACAGTCCTGACATCCCAATAATCAGTCTGGTGAACCTTCTCTGCACTCCCTCTATGGCAATAATGTCCTTCCTCAGATTTGGAAACCAAAACTGTACGCAATACTCCAGGAGTGGTCTCACCAAGACCCTATACAACTGAAGTAGAACCTCCCTGCTCCTATACTCAAATCCTTTTGCTTTGAAAGCTAACATACCATACCATTTCAAAATCCAGCGGCGACAAAAAACCGTTGCGACACTTGAAAAAACACCGCGCATCAATACGTCATCACGCTGCAAATTTTGTGGTGACCTAATACGTCCGTCAATAATGCCGGCAGTCACCAAAAAAAATCGCCAAGTGGGACAGGCCCTTTAAAGCGCAGTACTGATAGATAACATATTCTGGACATCCGGTGGCGGTGTTGCTAGCTGCCACCGCCTCACGGTCTGGCTGTCTTTTTTTTATTTTGTTATGTTTAGAGTGCGTTTTATTTTTGTTTTTTCTGGGGTTTTTTCCGGTATTTTATGTGTGGGGAAGCGGGTAGGGTAAGTGGGAAACCGTCCTTCGGTCGCTTCCTGGCGAGGATGCGGCTATTGTCAGAGTCCCTTTCTCGCCCACCCCACCCCCCCCCCCCCCCCCCGCCGGGATCGGACAAGAGCTTCAGCAGCAGCGGCGGTGAGGCGCTTGAAACATCGCATGTTTCCTGGGATCGCCGCTTGGAGCTCTGGAGTGCTGGGCCGCTGCTCCAACATCGCGGGGCCGTGGGTGCGGAGCTCCCAACGCGGGCGGCGCTGACTTTAACATCGCGGAGTCCTGGGACCCTTTGCCGGGGGTCGCCAGCACGAATCTCTGCGCAGCGCGGCCTGTGGACATCGGGAGCCGCGGAAGATGGCCGACGCGAGGTTCCCGGTGAGAGGGCCTGAACATCGGGCCGCCCGTAGTGGCGACTGGACTTTGGTTCCTTCCCTCCCAGTGGGGAACTTTGGTGCCTCTGTGGGGATGTTTGTGTCGTGGACATCTGTGTGCTGTGTTTCTGTGTTTTAATTTTTTTCGTATGACTGCAAGGGAAAATAATTTTGTTGTCTCTTCATTGAAGATAATGACAATAAATTAAATCAAATCAAATCAAAAATTAAACAGAAAGAAAGAACTGCAGATGCTGGAGAAATCGAAGGTAGACAAAAATGCTGGAGAAAGCAGCGGGTGAGGCAGCATCTATGGAGAGAAGGAATAGGTGACGTTTCGGGTCGAGACCCTTCCTCAGTTTCTCCAGCATTTTTGTCTGCCTACCGTTAATCACCACAATTTCAGTGAACTAGAGAAGTTCAAAATGGCTATATTTGATCTTGACGCGTTGCTTTCAGAGTGTTGCCACGGTCTTGTTCATCTACATCTGATTATGGAAATTATTCGTCAACGAGCAGCAGAATGCAACAGGATTCCGCAATAATCCCAAACCTTTTGTTCAAGATTAATTTAAACACTTAGCTTAGAGACACAGGATGGAAACTGACCCTCTGGCCCATCAAGTCCAGACTGAGCACCGACCACTCGTTCACACTAGTTCCATGCTATCCCACCTTCTCCCCCACTCCCTACATACGAGCAGCAATCTACAGAGGGCCAATTATCCGACTAAGCCGCACGTCTTTGGGATGTGGGAGGAAACCCGAACGCCCGGAGGAAACCCGCGCGGTCTCGGGGAGAACGTGCAATCTCCACACAGACATCACCCGTGGTCGGGATTGAACTCGGATCTCTGGCAATGCGAGGCAGCAGTCTTAAATACTATTGATCTCAGAACCAGCTAAAATTATTGGCCTTGTTGGTAATCAAACTGTCTCACACACCATCCTAAATAAATACAGAATCAAATTTCAAATTTGAACAAACGTACAGTGTATACATTTGCAATTTGGTCAAACATTTGTTTTTGAAATCAATTTTTGCTGCATATCATAATTAATTCATTTTTAAAAAAACCAAACACGCACTCTTCAGACATCATCTTATTACTAACCCATTTCATAATATTATTCGAAGGGCCGAATGGCCTACTCCTGCACCTATTGTCTATCCTCATCTCGCAGGACAATATGTTTGTTTGAGACGAGGATTTTTTCGAAGGCAGACTCGTTCACATGATATGTCAATGGGGAATGGCTGGTTCATTTCTAGGAAATGCAGTCTGATATCTAAGCTCACTAAGTGTTTCCCAGCGAGTTCGCCTGAAGTTTCACCACATGATTGGACTCATGTTTCACATTAAGCAAATGGCCTTCTAAGTACTGTTATGCTAGACTTGCTGCCTCCTCGTTTACCTTAGAAATTATGAATGAAACGGGGAATCATGCCAGTTCACTCAAAAAGTCAATGCCCGGGGATCTGACATGTTAGTCTGCGGCAGTGCCTGGAAGACCCAGATCGCGTGGCAGGAACGATACACAACAGAAACATGGTGCAAAAAAATGCTCATCCTCCACAGAACAGCTCTTCTTCCTTGTCTCATTCAAGTTTCAAGCTGCAGGGCAAAACACATCAGCGATTTTATTAAAAACCAATCACTTGAATAACTACCGTTTTAAAACTAAGGATCTTTATAATGGCCACTAGACCAAGCGCGGACCCGTTGGGCCCCGTCCTCCAACGCAATATTCCACCACTCACCCATAGCCCCCAATTGCGCAGGCGAGGCTGTGGGGTTCCCATTGTGACGCCGGAGATCCCCGTGGCAGCGAGAGTCACGGCAACCCTTCCCCAACTACGCCTCGCCATCCCTCTTCCTACCCCCATCCTCCTTCTTCTTTCCCCTCTCCTCCCTCCTCCTCCCTCCCTCCCTCCATGACCCCTCTCCCCTCCCTATCCCCCTCCTCACCTTCCCACCCCCACCAAAATCACGATTTTTCTTTAAAACAACCTAAACTCAATGTTAGCTGTTAATGAAAACGGAAGAATTTGATTAAAACTGAGTTTTTTTTTAAAATCCTGATTTTTTTATGTAAATGAGATTCGGGATCCCATTGTGACATCATTGTGAACGCTGCTGATGGGCAAGGCAAGTGTAAAAATGCTTTGGAAAGTGATTTTGTAAAGTTTTAAATGTCAGTAACTTGTAAAATATAACATAAATCCGAACAAAACTCGTTTCTTTTACATCCCAGGACAATGGTGAGTAAGGTGGGCCACAATTTCTAGTGCTATCGTGTGCCGTTATGGTGGGGTTTTGGAATATCGTGCACGCACGCACGTATATATACAAACAAACAAGATAAGAGTTTTAGTAGTATATAGATGGAGTCATACAGCACATTCTGCCAGCTCGTCCATGCCAACCAAGATGCCTCATTTATGCCATTCTAATTTGTCAGTGTTTGGCCCAATCCCTCTAAATCTTTCCTATCCATGTTGCCCCTCAGGTTCCCATTACATCTTGCCCCTCTCACCTTAAACCAACATCCTCTGCTTCTTGATTCCCCTACCCTGCTCTGTGCATTCACTCCATCTGCTTCCCTCATGATCTTGTGTACGTCTATTAGATCACCTTTCAACCTCCTGCCATCCAAGGAATAAACCCTGGCTTGCCCAACCTCTCCCCACAGCTCAGGCCCTCGAGTCCTGGCAACAATCCTCATGAATACGAACATGAATGCAAAACACAGTACAGTACAGGAACAGGCCCTTCAGCCCACAAATTCCATGCCGAAAATGATGCGAAGTTAATCTAATCTCCTCTGTCTGTATGCGATCCATATCCGTCCAGTCCCTGCAAATCCATTTGCCCATCCAACAGCTTCTTCAATGCCCCCCATCCTCCACCATTGCCGATGGCATTCATTTGCTCGGGCAGTGTAGCTGGAGGCGTGATGACACAAGGATCTGCAGATGCAGGAATCTGGTGCAGAACACAAAGAGCCAGATTAGTTCACTGGGTCAGGCAGCATCTGTGGAGGACATGGACTGGCGATGCTACAGATTGGGAAACCTTCTTCAGACTCGAGAAGAAGGATTCAGTCAGATTCAGAGTCCGAAGTAGGGTCCCAACCCAAACTGTTGCCCTCCCATGTCCGTCAGAGATGCTGCCTGACCTAACCTGCCCGAGCCACTCCAGCATTTTGGCTTCTACATTGGAAGAGTGGTGCTCGTTCTGTGATGTGTCTATTTAAGAAATGCCTGCAAATATCATACCCGCTGTGCAACACTGCTGCAGCTCTGACTATTTGTGATACATCAATAGAGTTCTCCAGTAAATAATGACACCATCCCTTCCAGCACGGGATTACACACCAGAGAAAAAAAAAAATCAGGCAACGCAGGATATGTGCACCACACATTTCAAGTTCTTCCTCTTTGTCACTCTCACAAACAGCAAAAAACATTGACTTTAAAACACCATTTTAATGACAGAAGACGACACAAAGCAATTTGCAGGCCACCATCTGCAATGAGGTACAACTAAGGCCATCATTGTTAAGACATTCTCCACAGATTTGCTACGGATTTGGAGTGTGCAACCAACACACAGCTCCTCAATCTTCCTTTGTTGTGCTAATATATTTATCTTTGCTGTACCAATTGTTATGGTCAATCCCAAAGAAATTACTCGCATCAGTTCAGTTCAGTTTCACACAAGATTGTGCTCCATTTAAAATTGGATAAATCTTTTATGCAAGACAGATGAGCCTAATAAAATTAAGCCCACACTGCAGAGTAAGAATTTGTGCAAATCTCTTTTTTGTTTTTAACACAGGGTATAAAATGTAATGCACACAATGGAAGCAGGGGATGCTGAAATAAAATCACGGCATGCTTCTTTAAAGTGATCTCTGGCAACATAGCTAAAATAACAACGTTGTTCCGAATATCTACACAAGTCCTTCTTGGCCACTCTAACAATGAAACCATCAGGATCTAAATTAGTTTCCTGGGTATGGCAGTGCCATTTTGTGCTTCTGTTCAAGGGGTGAGTGAGCATTTGAATGTTTAACAAAGCAATAGGTTCAAGGGGATGCATGGTTGAGAGGTGCCTGGGTACAAATTGTATAAACTGTGCGATTTCACAGCAAGTCAGTGTGAGGAATGCTCAATGCCGCTCAGACGTGATACAAGATAAATGTGAAACGGTAGCATCAAATTTGGCACCATACCCAACAAGGTAAACACAAAATGCTGGAGTAACTCAGCGGGGCAGGCAGCATCTGTGGAGAGAACTGATGGGCGAGGTTTCGGGTCGAGACCCTTCCCCAACAAGACTCCCTGCATGTGAGCAGTGGTCCATTCCCCTTCATAACCCTTTGAAGATCTGACAGCCACCAAGTTATCAATGTTATTATTGTCAATGTTGGCAGAGCCGCATGTATGCACAAGCACTAACGAACAGAGCTAACATGAATTCCAAGTCCATAGCTCTGTGTAGATGGCTACACATGTAGATAGAGTGGTAAAGGACACACACACACACAACCTCTTTCCCAGGATGGTGATGTCAAACACCAGATGGCATAGCTATGAGATGAGAGGGGGAAAGTTTAATGGGAGATGTGTTGTCAAGTTTTTTTTTACACAGAGGGTGGTGGGCGCCTAAAATGCACTGTCAGCGTGGTGGTGGAGGCAGATACAAAAGTGGCATTCAGGAGGGTTTTGGGATAGGCGTGTGGAATGGACAAAAACAGTAGCTTACGGCAGTTTGGTTTAGAGATACAGCACGGAAACTGGCCCTTCGGCCCACTGGGTCCGCGCCAACTAGCGATCCCCGCACACTAACACTATCCTATACCGACTAGGGACAATTTTTACATTTACCAAGCCAATTAACCTAGACACCTGTATGTCTTTGGAATGTGGGAGGAAACTGAAGATCTCAGAGAAAACCCAGGCAGGTCACGGGGAGAACGTACAGACAGCACCCGTATCGGGATCGAACCCGGGTCTGTAAGGCAGCAACTCTACCGCTGCGCCTCCGTGAGCTCCTACCATCAAATAATTTTCTCAGCGGGTACCATGGGCAATTATTTAATAACGTCAGATGCCCAAGTATGGCTTCCAGTGGAAGTGCCTGGTCAGGTTCCAGAGGAACAAAGAGACTTGGGGATAGTCAGTAACACATTCCTCTTCTGGAGAAGTGTGTTTTTCCAATAGCTTCACTGGACAGCGCTGCACCTGCCACATTTCTGATTCTGAATGTTCATTGTTAAAGTTGGGGGAGAAATTCACAGATAACTCTGCCAGATTTTCTGGAAAATAGTTAAAAATCAGCGACCAAGAATCGCAAGCCTTGAATTGTGAAGTACACTGAAGCTCTCAATACTCACAGTTCTAAACGATTATACATATTAGGCAACAACATGTGTAGTTGAAGATGGCAATCAGGAAGTTGTCATCTGAGACTTGCGAAGAAATGGCTTGTCAAGAAATGCTAGTCAAGTGTGTGTTGTAGTGATACGTCAGTGAAAGACTAACTATACACAAGTATTTAGTTCAGTTTAGTTTGGAGATACAGTGCGGAAACAGGCCACCGAGTCTGCACTGATCAGCGATCCCTGCATATTAACACTATCCTACATACACTAGGGACAACATTACACATACACCAAGCCAATTAACCTACATACCTGTACATCTTTGGAGTGTGGGAGGAAATTGAAGATCTCGGAGAAAAGCCAAGCGGTCACGGGGAGAACATACAGATTCCATACAGACAGCACCCGTAGTCGGGATCGAACTCTGGTGCTGCAAGCGCTGTAAGGCAGCAACTCTACTGCTGCGCCAACTTGCCGCCCTAAATTGGAGAGCACGGGCATGGGGTGCAGGTATTAAGATGTTCTCTGTGCATGACAGGGAGAGTTCAGACACCCATTTAAATGCCTTGTGAATTTTTAAAATCTGTGTACTAAATTTTAAATATTGCCAATTTACATCCTGGAAAACAGAAATACAAAACTCATTTTTTCACATGTTCGTAATTGTCTAATTTTAAAACTAAACCATGTAAATAAAACATTCATCTATTATTCTATGTCTCCTTCCTTTAATCCTCTTTCCCCCATGTTGATTTCCTGCACATTATTGAATTAACCAGTCTAACATCCAAATCCTGGATTCAGCTCTATACGCCTCAGTAAGTGAAAAGGTTCTGAACATCTGTCCTGTCGATGCCTCTCATAATTTTATATCCAATAAGGTCTCCCCCCAATCTGCGCTATTTATTTAATATTTCCTCCATCTCTTGTGGCTCCACACACAGACAGCCTTGCTGATCTTTTAGGGGAACTATTCTTTGCCAAGCCACGGTTTTACTCTTAATATATCTGAAGAATCTCTTAGGATGTTCCTTACCTTGCCAGCCAGATGCATTCCATGCCCTCTTACTGCCTTCGTAAGTGTACTCCCACATGTCTTACGCTTGCTGAGAGACTTGCTTGATCCTGACCTGAAACCTGCCTCCTCTATTTTCCTGACCAGAACCTCAACACGTCTCATCAACCAGGGTTCTCTAAACCTGCCAGCCATACTACATGAACATGCTTCACTTGTACTCTTGCCATTTCGCTTTTCAAGGCCAATTTCGGAGCTCCCTCCCACATGTTTAAAAGCCTCCCACTTGTCAGACATCCTTTTACCTCCAAACCATCTCCCCAAATCAACTTCTGAAAGCTCCTGTCTCATACCATCAACATTGGCCTTGCCCCAACTCCAGTCTTCAACTTGTGGACCAGTCTTGCCCTTTTCATTTCATAACTACTTCAAAACTGATAGAGTTATGGTCACTTGTCCCCAACTGCCCCTTCACTGACACTTCAATCACCTGCCCCACTTGGTTCCCCAAGAGGAGCTCCAGTGCTACACCCTCTCTGTTGCAGCCCTCTATATTTTGATCAAGGAATCTTTCTTGCACGTATTTAACAATTTCTACCCCATCCAACCCCATACACGATGGGACGGCTAGTCAATATTGCAGGTTGAAAACTGCCATTAATACCAAAGCGGAATAAAGGGGAGGTCATTTAAGACTGAGGTGAGAAAAAACTTTTTTGCCCAGAGAGTTGTAATTATGGAATTCCCTGCCACAGAGGGCAGTGGAGGCCAAATCACAGGATGGATTTAAGAGGGAGTTGGATAGAGCCCTAGGGGCTAGTGGAGTCAAGGGATATGGGAAGAAGGTAGGCACGGGTTATTGTTAGTGGAATATCAGCCATGATCACTATGAATGGCGGTGCTGGCTCGAGGGGCCGAATGGCCTCCTCCTGCACCTATTTTCTATGGAACTCAATAGGAATTTGTCAGAAATACATTTTTTGGCTATTGGGAAAGAGTAGGGAAATGAAATGTATAATATTGCTCCAACGATAACAGGCAAGGCTATTCTGGCTGATGGACAAATTCTAACACTAAAATGCACTAAATTCCCCGCATTTCTTTTCGCTAACTATCTGAGTATTGTAAAATAAAATATACTCGAGTCCTGTGCATAAATATCAATATCCATAGATTTTAGTCTTCTATGTAACTCTGGTACCCACGCTATGACAATGATGGATACTCGGTTTAAAATTTTATTTAAATGCAAGAAAGCAGAATTTAGAAACTTTCTTCAGATCTTCTCACAATACTACAATGTTTTTGTAATACATATTTTGTTTCTGCGTACAGTGCAAAAGCTTGTTAAAATATTTGATAGTTGCAGGCAGTAATGAAAGGACCTATTCACCATTAACTCAATTACAACTGCAAATGCATTGCAAATTATCGTTTTCTCTCTTTAAAAAAAAGTTGCGGTTTTATTTGCTGTGCACAATAATTACAATCCAGCTATGATAATGGAGAATAATGATACAGCAGATGTAATCGCTATTCCTGTACAAGTCATCCACAGGTGACCTAATAGCTTAATGTCTGAAAATAGGTATTTAAACAAATTATTTCAATGTATCATTAAAAAAAACATAGTTCACCATGTATGCTCTTTGCTAGGTTCAAGTTTCACTCTAGACGTTTTCACAGTCTAGTGTCAAATATGCAGACAACCAAGATGCTCCATCTATGCCAGACCCACCTGCCCATGTTTGGCCTCTACCCCTCTAAACCATTCCTATCTATGTGCCCATCCAACTGTGGTCTGCAGAGGTCTGAAGAAGGGTTTCAATAGACAATAGGTGCAGGAGTAGGCCATTCGACCCCTCGAGCCAGCACCACCATTCAACGTGATCATGGCTGATCATCCCCAATCAGTACCCTGTTCCTGCTTTCTCCCCAAATCGCCCGACTCCACTATCTTTAAGAGCTCTATCTAGCTCTCTCTCGAAAGTACCCAGAGAACCGGCCTCCACCGCCCTCTGAGGCAGAGAATTCCACAGACTCACCACTCTCTGTGAGAAAAAGTGTTTCCTCGTCTCCGTTCTAAAAGGCTTACTCCTTATTCTTAATCTGTGACCCCATACACACCATTATCCTGGACCTTCAATTCTATAAATAGTATGAACATTTTACTTGTTCAACAACAACAAATTATTTATTTTTTAATTGGACAACACGACACCACAGACCATCTACACAATACTCTGACCTCTCCAAAGTAATCTGAAGCATATAGAAACAGCAATAACGTTACACAAATGCAGGTCTTGGCCCATCATTTTTTCAACCCTTGCGAAATCTTTTACTCAGTAAAGCGTGCAAACTATTCCTGAATGGCCAACCCTGTATCCCCTTGTGTGGATAAATCTTTGGGCACCTTGAATTTAAAAAGAGACACCTTAGATCAAAATCTTAAACAGCCCACTCTAAAAACCCATCAGTTTCATCTATCATTTCCATAAAGCACTGGCTCTGGGACTTTAAAGCTGTTTCTTATATAAAGCCAGGCAATTAATTCTTGCAGCGCTGTGGGCAAACTGAAGCAGATTATGCTCTCAAATTAGGGTTTCCTTACAAGATCAAAATGCCTTCAAATTTAGTGAACATTCTGCCTTGAGGATATCCTCAAAATTCAATTCCATTCTAACTTTGAGGTTTTGTGATTAAATATCTTTAGCTCATATACAGCCAGGCTAAGTTTCTGGAAAAGCTCATTTTTCTTCGCCTCAGCCACTTCCGTTAACCTTCCCCACACTATCACCCCATCCTTCCTACGTTCACACTGATGGCCCAAACATCCCATGTCCACAGAGTTACACTGAGATTGCCAGCTTGTGATTATGGAGCTACTTCACTACAATTAACCTGTTGTACAAGTTTCATTTATCTATGTAACAAACCCCCGACCCCAGACCCCAGTCATCACACATATATCTAATAATCTATATTAGAGATGGGTACAAGATGCTGGAGTAACTCAGCAGGACAGGCAACATCTCTGGATGGAAGGTATGGGTGACGGTTCGGGTCGAGAACCTTCTCCAGACTGAGAGTCAGGGGAGAGGGAGACACAGAGATAAGGAAGTGCAAGGTGTGAAAATGAGACATCAAAGGGATGAGGTATCAAGGAAACTGTAGAATAGATCAATGTTAGTTAGGGGAAGGTGACCACGAGGCAAACATAGATACAATTAAATCAGGGGGTCAGTCAGACTGGTCAGAGGACTAGGAAGGGGGAGGGATGGAGAGAGAGGGAAAGCCAGGATTATGTGAAGTTAGAGAGGTCAATGTTCATACCACTGGGGGGCAAGCAAAATATAAGGTGCTGCTCCTCCAATTTGCACTGGTCCTCACTCTGTCAGTGAAGGGGGCCCTGAACGGAAAGGATCTATGTTGGACTATATTGAACAGCATCTGCCTGTAGGACATACTAAGCTTCAAAAACAGGGCATGCGTTCAATATGATCATGGCTGATCATCCAAAAACAGTACCCTGTTCCTCCTTTCTCCCCCCCATCCTCTGATTCCGTTAGCCCTAAGAGCTATATCTAACTCTCTTTCATTCTTAATAATGATTAAAGTACATGCAATATAGAAGATGTTTTTGTTTTATGGAATAAATAATTACAATATCAAAGTCAAAGGTTCTAAGGAATCCAATAATGCAAGAGGCAAACAAAACTAATCAGGTACAATACTGTAGATGAGTTGATTTAAATAAAAATATTATGAAGATTTTGACCCATCTTCTATTTGGAAAGATTTTGTTCGACGTGCGCCCACCATCTAAAACTTAAAAATAGCAATACGTCGACTTGATCTGCAAATTATGCAGTTTCAACATGGTACTTAGTTTTCTAATTCATCATCTGAAGAGCCCACGAGTTTGTAAGATACTACCCAATCCCTATAATGGTTTGGCACCTAGTTAACTCGGCTATTGAATCCCAAACTGAAAAGTGTGAAAGATGAATTACTGAAAATACAGGTAAAGATGAGAGATATCATGTAATATTAACTTGATTAATGTGCATGGACAATTTTTTTAATTCTTCCATTAATAATTGAGGCACTTATCAAAACTGGTTATGATGAGAAATCATCTCAATAGAGGCGTCTTATTCAAGATTATCCTTGCAGGAATATTTATCCCCAAAAAGAAACTAATTTATAATGTATAACTTATCGCAGCCCCTCCTGAAGCGCATATGTTCCTGATTTACCTCAGTCATGCAAATCTTTTCAATTCCTGGAACTAAAGAGGTCAACGCTTTTAAAGTTAGAACTCAAAAATGAAATGAAATATTTTAGTCATTGCAGGTTTCCACCCAATGCCTTAAAACAAATCCTATTCTGGTGCAGGCGATGTATGAGAGGTACCCAAGTGTAGAAATAGTAGAATTTCTGTTTCCAAAGCTGCACGTTTTAAATCGGCAATAATTGCCCAAAATATTGAACCAGCTGTAATATTGTGGTAAAGTTGTGCCTCTATTTTCACGCCTATGGTTATGATTCTCCTAGCTCCGACCCCAGTTGTGTTTAACATCCTGCAATGTCATAGCAAGAGATAACTATCCAAGATGACTGATGTGTGAATAGCCCTTTGAAGTGTCCGCAATGTGAACCCTATAAATGTTGAAGATAATTGCAGGTATTAGCTCAAGAAGGTAAAAATAACGAGTTACTCCAAATCCAGCAGCACAAGTACTTCCCTTTGTTCACCCAAATTGAATTGATGCGAGGAACTCGCTGCTCACAATTTCACACCCACAATCTCCTCACTCAATGGGCATTTTACCCCACCCTGAAGAACACCCCCAAGTTGGATGCAAAATGGGTTTTTTTTTTGTATTTTAAACGTGCAAGAGAGCAATTGTAGGTTTTACCTCCAGACCTGCCCGAGCTGCAGGATGTGGACGAGGGATTGGAAGAGCCACATGCACAGGCGGCAGCAGGGCGAGGTGCGGGCTCGGGCTGGCCCAGCGCCGCTCTCCATGGTGCTGAAGTGTTGGACCGCCGGTCCCTGGTCGCTGCCGCCGCCGCCCGCAGGCGCTCCCGACCCGGCCGCCGCCGCAGCCTCGCCCCGCTGCTGGCTCGAGGAGTAGTCGTAGACGAACCACCTGAAACTCAGCACCTGCACGACGAGCGACGGCACCACGACGAAGACCAGCGTGAGGCCGAACCACCAGAAGTGGCCGCGGAGGTAGTAGTCAGCCGCCAGCCACACGTCCGTCGCCCCGTCCGAGAAGAAGACCAGCAGCGAGCTGAGCACCCAGCAGCAGTCGGCCAGCGAGTAGCGGCGGCGCTGGCGGATCACCGAGTGCACACACACACAGGAGCTGTGGCAGCATCGCGGCCCCGCCGCCCCCGGACCTCCCGCCGACCGGTCCCCATCCCTATCCCCATCCGATGGGCGTTGACCCAAATCCAGCAGCGGCGGCGGTGGAGGAGCTGACCCTCCCGTCCCGTCCGACTGTGCAGCCATCCCTCCCTCCCTCCCTGCCTGCCCGGCCAGCCGGCACTGGCAGCCGCTCACACGCCCAGCTGCTGCTGCCTTTAAACGCTGGGTGGGTGGGGGTAGAGGGGGGCGGTGGCTGGGCAGGGGAGGCACACACACACACACACTCACACAGAATGGGAGAGGGGATAGGGAGGAAAAAACTTCCGGCTGCCGGGCTCGGGAGAGGATGCAGACGAGATGCGGCTCCTCCTCTTTGTGAGCGGGTTTGTTTCCAGCAACGCGACTGACTGCATCAACGAGTCTGCACCGGCGCTGCGCCCTTTTGTTCCCTGCTCAGCCCGGCGTGGATGCAACAGACGCGCCCCAACGCCACGGCCCCTGGCTGCCCTGCATACATGCATGCATGCAAACGCCTCGCCCGCGGGAACACATTGTCCGTGCAACCGCCCATCCCATGCAAACGCCTCACCCGTGGAAACACACATCCCATACAAACGCCTCACCCGTGGAAACACACATCCCATGCATACGCCTCGCCCGTGGAAACACACATCCCATACAAACGCCTCGCCCGTGGAAACACACACCCCATGCAAACGCCTCACCCGTGGAAACACACATCCCATACAAACGCCTCGCCCGTGGAAACACACATCCCATACAAAAGCCTCGCCCGTGCAAACACACATCCCATGCATACGCCTCACCCGTGGAAACACACACCCCATGCAAACGCCTCACCCGTGGAAACACACATCCCATACAAACGCCTCGCCCGTGGAAACGCCTTGCACTTCATTGCCGCCAAACGCATGAAACTCGCTTGCATGCAACCCTTCCGCGTTGACTAATGCCCCTGTCCCACTTAGGAACTCTCTAGAGACTTTGCGCCCCACCCAAGGTTTCCGTGCGGTTCCCGGAGATTTTTGTCAGTCTCCCTAATGGTCGAAAGTGGTTTCCGCTTCTTCTGTTTCGGCGCTTATTTCAAAAAATTCAAAACCGGCCGCGACTAAAAATTGGTTGCCGCTTAAAAAATCGGTATTTTTGTTAGTCGAAGCCGGTTGCGACGCTAGTTGAAGGTGGTTGCCCGAGGTTGCAGGTAGTGGAAGGTAAGACCTCCCTGGTGGAATAAAACTGGGTGAAAAAAAGGTCTTGCCTTCCACTACTTGCATTCAGTCGCGGCCGGTTTTGAAATAATCGCCGGAACATAGAAGAGGCGGAAACCACTTTCGACCATTAGGGAGACTGACAAAAACCTCCGGGAACCGCACGGAAACCTTGGGTGGGGTGCAAAGTCGCCAGAGGTTTCCGTTCACGTTTCCTAAGTGGGACAGGGGCATTACACGCAGACGCTTTGTGTTTTCTTCATGCAAGCACGTTGCACCCGTTCGCTTACGAACGTTTTGCATGCGCTTGCAGATGAGACCCACCCAAACACGGGCAACTTGTGTCAAACACATCGGGCAGCAGCAGCTGTGGAAGGAATGGGCTCGCTACGTTCCGGGTCGAGTCCTTTCTTCGGGCTTATCTCATCTCAGGTAGACACAAAATGCTGGAGTAACTCAGCGGGACAGGCAGCATCTCTGGAGAGAAGGAATGGGCGACGTTTCGCGTCGAGACCCTTCTTCAGACTGATGTTTGACTGTTTTGGGTTAACTCGACCAGGGACCCGCGAAGCAGTAACTCCGCGTTTCATAACATTGTAAACTCAGAGGAATTTAATCCCACCCTTCCAATATTGCTGGTGAATGCAGCCGAGACCCCTGGGACCACACAATAGTGTCTGTTGGAGGAGCCGCTGTAGTGATTCAGTGCGTGGCCCCGGTTAGGGAGTGGTCTGTTGTCGAGTGGCGAGACGGCTTCATCAGATACTGGGAAAATGGTCCTCAGAGCTCCCAGCAGATGTTTACTTTAGAGATCGGATCATATTTATTTACTGGAGCCAGGTTGTTTTGCAAGTGACAAATAAAGTCCACGTTAAATATAGCACCAACCTTTGTTGCATTTAACTGGAGAGCGTCCTATTTGTTCGCCTTAAAAGATAACTTGGAACACATAATGGATCTAATTTATTCGCCTTCTCCGCGATAAACGGCATGTGTAATGGGCCAATGATAATCATTTACAAGACCGGACCAAGATCTGCACCAATGATCGATTTTCCATTAAATTACCGAACAATCGATTGCTGATTTACAATCCGGAACTCGGCCATGAAATGACTGAATGATACCAAAGCGAGGAACAACTTAAGTATTTACTGATCGATTTCCAATGCACATTGACAGTGACATGTGCTGTTCCTCGAGTGACCAGGGTAACAGACTGCTTATCTTCCTGAACTAATCTCCAAATGTGAATATATAAACTGGGTGGGTGGGTGTGATATCTGGTCAGGCAGCCAGTTAGTCGAGAGAACTTCAATACAGGGTGGAGACACAATAGACAATGTGCCGGTGTAGGCCATTCCCAATGCTGATCATCCCCAACCAGTACCCCGTCCCTGCCTTCTCCCCATATCCCCTGACTCCGCTATCTTTAAGAGCCCTATCTAGCTCTCTCATGAACGTATCCAGAGAACCGGCCTCCACCGTCCTCTGAGGCAGAGAATTCCACAGACTCACAACTCTTTTTGACAAAAAGTGTTTCCTCGTCTCCGTTCTAAATGGCCGAACCCTTATTCTTAAACTGTGGCCCCTGGTTCTGGACTCCCCCAACGCGGGGAATATTTTTCCTGCATTTACCCTGTCCAACCCTCTCAGAATTATATATGTTTCGATAAGATCCCCTCTCACCCTTCTAAATTCCAGCAAATACAAGCAAGAATGTCCTTCCACAAATTAGGAGACCAACACTGCACACAATACTCCAGGTGTGGTCTCACCAGGACCCTGTACTACAGCAGTAAGACCTCCTTGCTCCTAAACTCAAATCGTATCGCAATGAAGGCCAACATGCCCTTGTCTTGGCATCATGTTCGGCACAGATATTTGGGCTCATTGGCCTGTTCCTGTGCTGTACTGTTCTTTGTTCGTTAAGAATGCTGACAATTATTCACCAGCCTTCTCTGGGGGATAACTTAATACGATGGTTTCCTGATAGAACAGGTCCCCTTCCACCCTTCTCCACTTACCCTCATTTAATAGTTGTGTAGGAAGGAACTGCCGATGTTGGTTTAAACCAAAGATAGACACAAAAAGCTGGAGTAACTCAGCGGGTCAGACAGAATCTCTGGAGAGAAGGAATGGGTGACGTTTCGGGTTGAGATCCTTCTTCAGGTTGCCAGTCAGGGGGAAGGGAAACGAGAGATATAGACGGTGATGTAGAGAGATATAGAACAACGAGTGAAAGATAGGCAAAAAAGTAACGATGATAAAGGAAACGGGCCGTTGAGCGCTCTCGACCCAAAATGTCATCATTCCGAAGATGGGTCTCGACCCGAAACGTCACCTATTCCTTCTCTCCAGAGATGCTGCCTGTCCCGCTGAGTTACTCCAACATTTTATGTCTATCTTCGATTTAAACCAGCATCTGCAGTTCCTTCCTGCACATTGTTAGCTAGGGTCTACGTGAAAACAGGTTACAGACAATGGGAGTCAACAAGACATAGAAACATAGAAATTAGGTGCAGGAGTAGGCCACTCGGCCCTTCGAGCCTGCACCGCCATTCAATATGATCATGGCTGATCATCCAACTCAGTATCCCGTACCTGCCTTCTCTCCATACCCTCTGATCCCCTTAGCCACAAGGGCCACATCTAATTCCCTCTTAAACATAGCCAATGAACTGGCCTCAACTACCCTCTGTGGCAGAGAGTTCCAGAGACCCACCACTCTCTGTTGAAAAAAGTCCTTCTCACCTCGGTCCTAAAGGATTTCCCCCTTATCCTTAAGCTGTGACCCCTTGTCCTGGACCTCCCCAACATCGGGAACAATCTTCCTGCATCTAGCCTGTCCAACCCCTTAAGAATTTTGTAAGTTTCTATAAGATCCCCTCTCAATCTCCTAAATTCTAGAGAGTATAAACCGAGTCTATGCAGTCTTTGTTCATAAAACAGTCCTGACATCCCAGGAATCAGTCTGGTGAACCTTCTCTGCACTCCCTCTATGGCAAGAATGTCCTTCCTCAGATTTGGAGACCAGAACTGTACGCAATACTCCAGGTGTGGTCTCACCAAGACCCTATACAACTGAAGTAGAACCTCCTTGCTCCTATACTCAAATCCTTTTGCTATGAAAGCTAACATACCATTCGCTTTCTTCACTGCCTGCTGTACCTGCATGCCTACTTTCAATGACTGGTGTACCATGACACCAAGGTCGCGCTGCATCTCCCCTTTTCCTAATCGGCCACCATTTCGATAATAGTCTGCTTTCCTAAAGTGGCTAACCTCACATTTATCCACATTATACTGTATCTGCCAAACATTTGCCCACTCACCCAGCCTATCCAAGTCACAAACAAAGACAATGGGTTAATAGTTGACTGGTACGAAAGGAAACAGATTCAATATTTCATTCACTAACCATTCTGAAATGTGCAAGTGCTTGGAGCCTCCAAACTAATTAAATAAGAGACTGCATAAGAACTGAAGAACAGGACTCCTCAGAAACATTTGTATTTTGATTAAAATGTTTAAGAGATCAAATAATTAAACAAAACACTGGTTATAGCATTATCACAACAAGGTTTTTGTTGAACAGTGTACAATAAGCTAATAGTAGCTGACATTTCCAAATGGAGCAACTACAGCCAGCATGCAGTTGAATTATTAAATGCTTGATCTGGTTCTCTGTGATGCATCAACCGTCTCCGAGAAAATTGCATTTGATTATTAACGTAAATGTCTACAGATGAATATAATCTAAAAATTTTAAAGGCTAATCTGGAAAGCATGTACGTTGAATTTGCTTCAAGTGATTAAGAAGGGAGTGCCAGTTACCAATAAATATCTTAAGCAACAGCATTGTGTTTTTTAAATATAAAATCAGAAAAAAATGGACAATGTTTCTGGCAGAAAAGGACAGGAAGAAATTCACCAGGATTTTAACTGGTCTTGCCATGCTGGAGTTACAGGGAGAGGTTGGATAGGGTAATAGACAATAGGTGCAGGAGTAGGCCATTCAGCCCTTCGAGCCAGCACCGCCATTCAATGTGATCATGGTTGATCATCCACAATCAGTACCCCGTTCCTGCCTTCTCCCCATATCCCCTGACTCTGCTATTTTTAAGAGCCCTATCCAGCTCTCTCGTGAAAGTATCCAGAGAACCGGCCTCCACCGCCCTCTGATGCAGAGAATTCCACAGACTCACCACTCTCTGTGAGAAAAAGTGTTTCCTCGTCTCCGTTCTAAATGGCTTACTCCTTATTCATAAACTGTGACCCCTGGTTCTGGACTGGACCCAACATTGGGAACATGTTTCCTGCCTCTAGTGTGTCCAAGCACTTAACAGTTTTATATGTTTCAATGAGATCGCCTCTCATCCTTCTAAAAAAGAAGTAGGCCATTCGGCCCTTCGAGCCAGCACCACCATTCAATGTGATCATGGCTGATCATCCCCAATCAGTACCCCGTTCCTAATAGACAATAGGCTGGGATGTTCTTTGGAGCGTAGGAGGCTGAGGGGAGAGACAAGAGGTGTGCAAGATCGTGAGGGACATGGATAAAATGAAAGCTCTTTTATCCCAGGGTAGAGGATGCAAAACTAGAGGCACAAACTTAAGATGAGAAGGGAGAAATTTAAGAAGGACCTCAGGAACAACTTTTTTCACTTAGAAGGTAGTCCATATGTAGAATGAACTGCCAGAGGAACCTATAGAATACAATTATAAATTTGGACTGATATATGGATAGGATGGTTTAAAGGGCAATGCACCAAATGCATGCAAATGGGACGAGCCCTCTATGTCAGCTTGGTCAGTATGGACAAGAGGGGCTGAAGGGCCTGTTTCCGTGCCGTACAGCTCAACGACTACACAACACAAAAGTAAATAATTTAGTCACAATAGCTACCATTTAAAGCGGAGGACCATCAAAAAAAGACAATTGAATATAAAGTGTATCATCATTCTGGTAGATTTGAAGTTTGAATTATGAAAAATATTTTCATATTATAGTTACGTCATAATAAATTATTTCCTGCTTTTATCGGTTGGTTTCATTAAATAGATTCAAAATCCACAAGGACAAATTCATTTTCAAATCTTTGCCTCTTATAAATAATAATATGCGGGAATTGAAAGGCTCAGTTGAATTAAAAAACTTATTTTTCCTCTTCTTTGGTAATATAGAAAAGTTATTAAAAATACACAGGTCATAAATTTCTTTGATGAGATTTAGGCTGTTGCTGGATGTAGTAATCACGACAGGAGTAGCGCTTAGCTCTTTCATTTCACCCTTAAATTACTTTATTGTATGACTTCATTGTACTTGTATTAGTTTTGAAGAGAATTCTAACTGCGGGTGGAAGGAACAACTTCACTCGTCCACAACTAAAAGCCTACCTGTAAGGTAATGAAGTCCACATGAACAACTTCCTGGGTGCGGGCGTGAGTGCCAACGTGTCTGAGGAGTCTAACAGTCTGAAGAAGGGTCCCGATCCGAAGCATCACCCATCCTTTGTCTCCAGAGATGCTGTCTGACCCGCTGAGTTACTCCAGCACTGTGTGTCTATTGCCCGCATGAATGACGACTTAAGGGCCTGTCCCACTGTACGAGGTAATTCAAGAGCTCTCCCGAATTAAAAAAAAATCAAACTTGTGGTAAGCACGTAGAATGTACGTAGCAGGTGCGTCGGAGCTTGGGACGACTCTTAGCGGCTCGTAACGCTAACGGCAGGTACTCGGGAAACACGGTAAACTCGTGAAGATTTTTCAACATGTTGAAAAATGTCCACGAGAGCCCCCGAGTACCTATGAGCGGCCATTACCGTAATTCTCCGAGTTCGAATCAGGGGAAACTCGGGAGAACTCTTGAATTAGCTCGTACAGTGGGACAGGCCCTTTATGTCGTGCAGTGCAGTCGGCAATCACATTATCAACCCATCTACTCTTGTGGTGCAGGACAGTGCTGTAGCAAGTTCCACATCTCTAACAGGGCAAATAGGCAGCAAACACACATCCCTGGAAACAAGGAACTGCAGATGCTGGTTTACACAAGAAGCCACAAAGTGCTGGAGTAACTTAGCGAGTCAGGCAGCATCTCAGGAGAACATGGATAGGTAACGATTTGGGTCGGGATCCTCCTTCAGAATGAAGAAGGATCCCTAACCAAAACCCGATCTATTCCCCTCATGATTTTGTATACCTCTATAAGATCTCCCCTCATCCTCCTGCGCTCCATGGAATAGAGACCTAGCCTAATCAACCTCTCCCGATAGCTCACACCCTCTAGTCCTGGCAACATCCTCGTAAATCTTTTCTGAACCCTTTCAAGCTTGACAACATCTTTCCTATAACACGGTGCCCAGAACTGAACACAATATTCTAAATGCACTCACCAACATCTTATACAACTGCAACATGACCTCCCAACTTCTATACTTAATACTCTGACTGATGAAGGCCAAAGTGCCAAAAGCCTTTTTGACCACCTTATCTACCTGCGACTCGACCTTCAATGAACATGGATTGTTTACTAACCTCTTATGTAAGAGCTTTATCAAAAACCTGCTGAAAATCTAAATACTCCATATCTATTGCCTCTCCTTTATCTTGTACACTAGTTACATCCTTAACAACTCCAGCAGGTTTATCAAACATAATTGTACCTTTCATAAATTCATGTTGACTTTAGCTAATCCCATTGATATTTCCTAAGTGTCTTGTTATCAGATTATTCACAACAGACTCTTCCGTTCTTCATACCATCGATGGTAGACTAACCAGTCAGTAGTTAAGTGGAGACACAAGTAAATACTGGAAGCTTGAGCAAAAGACAAAGTGTAGGTATGTTACAAAACTTACCTTGAGCAGCGCTGCAGTTCTGCCGCTCCCCGTGTGCGTGACTTTGGCGCCTTTCAGAGGGGGGTGGGCTTAAAGTGCCGTTTTTCTGCAGACAGGGAAAATCGATCCATGTCGGGCGATTCCGTTGCGGAAGAAAAATCGCTCCGACATTTCATTCTTGAAGGTATTTTTAAATTACGCTAGATTATTTATTAACTAGAGTAATTTAAAAATCACCTTCTAAAGCCGTGAGCGCCGACAACGGGAAGGATTTTGCGTAGGGGAGAAAAAAAGGTACACAGTTTATTTTTATATTAAAAGTTGGTTTTTAGGGAGGCTTTAATCACATTTTCATGTTGTGAAATGGGGTCCAAAAAAATGTATGAACCAACAGTATTTTTCCTCCCGACTTCACTGCAAATTGCAACGTTCCAATCAACCGCATTCCACTAAAACCCACTCGCTATTTGATTTAAATGGCCATTAATTTACAGGCATTAATCACTAAATTCCTTCCATTTGGCATGGAAATTCATGAAAATTAGATATAAAAATTATGTTATATTGTGGATTATTGTGTGAATGTTATTTGGACACTTAGGCAATTTAAAAAAAGTTTATCTTTTCTTAAGAAATGGATAGATGTTTAGATCTACTCATTGAATTTTATAATTAGCTACAATTAGATAACTAACTAATTATATGTTTTAATTTCAGGTCATCCAAGTAAGATTGTTTCATATTTGTTTCAGAATGCTTCAATCTATAATAGCTGAAAATTTCATTGAGTTCTCTTAATTTTTAAGAAAGATATGGGCTTTTAATTGTTCTAGATCACAGCTTTTGAGTTAAGTCAATTGAAAGGCAATGGGGAACAAGATGCTAATTTCCGAGTGTGAAAATGGTCATAACTTTCTTAATACTGAAGATATGAAAGTGAATTAGGTGTCAAATTAAACTTCTTTTTATGCTTTATCTGATGGGATAAATTGCAGACTTGATTTTTTAAATCTCAAAATTTTGTAACATTGCTACAAAGTGCTGGAGGAACTCACAGGATCAGGCAGCATCCGTGCAGGGGAATGGACAGGTGCTATTTTCATTGCATATGCTAACTTCATTGCATATACCCCTCCCCGCCCCCCTTGCCCCTCCCCTCCCCTGCCCCTTTGCCCCTATTCTCCCCCCAGAGCCCTTTTACCAGTTCCACAGTTCTTTACTTTGTTACTCTTGAGATCCATGGACCTACCAGGCATCCTACCTGCCCGAGGTCATTTGTGGCCAGCCCCGACTGACCCTGGTCCTTTCTCGCTTCCAGCCCTTCAACTACCAACCCCCCCCACCACCAACCCCCTCTTTCAGTCTGCAGATGGGTCCTGACCCGAAACATCACCTGTCCTTTTTCACCAGAGATGTTGCCGGACCCGTTGAGTTAGTCCATCACTTTGTGACAACCCTTCCATAATCCCGTGCACTCTGAAGGTGAGAACCAGCGCATCCATTATGTTCAGGAAGGAACTGCAGATGCTGGTTTAAAGCGAAGATAGACTCAGAAAACTGGAGTAACTCGGCGGGACAGGCAGCATCTCTGGAGAGAAGGAATGGGTGATGTGTCGGGTCAAGACTTCAGAGTCTGAAGAAGGGTCTCGACCAGAAACGTCACCCATTCCTTCTCTCCAGCGATTGCTGCCTGTCCCGCTGAGTTACTCCAGCTTTTTGTGTCTATAATCCATTATGATCCCTGCTTCCTCTATCTCCGCTCGGACATGCTGAGACACTGCATGTACTGGAAATGTACTACATTTCCTGTGCCATTAATATCTGCAGCACTATTTTTATATGAATACCAAATTTCCTTGATTTTTTACTTTTCTTTAGACTCTTCGTTCCCTGACATTTCAAGCACCAGTCACAGGGAGAACATGCAAACTCCGCACAGACAGCACCCGAGATCAGGGTCGAACCCGGGTCTCTGGCGCAGTGAGGCAGCAGCTGTGCCACTATTCTGCCTGCTACTGTACAATTGCTGTACATCTCCCTCAATATGCATTCCCTCCAATCTGCTGCAGCCATGTATGTGGCAGGCCTAAAACACTCCTACTATGTTTGGTTGCAATGGAAAATTGTTGACATCAAGGAAATGTTGAATGAAAGAAGAATTGGGGTAGTGGCAGGGATTGAATTGAATTGAATTGAATTGAATTGAATAGCCTTTATTGTCATTCAGACCTTTCGGTCTGAACGAAATTTCATGCCTGCAGTCATACATATATAAAAAATAACAAAACCACACAATGAACACAAATTTAACATCCACCACAGTGAGTTCACCAAACACCTCCTCACTGTGGTGGAAGGCAAAGTCTTAGAGTCTCTGTCTTCTTCCCTCCTTATTCTCCCTCTGCGCTGAGGAGATCCAGGCCTCCGATGCTGCCGTCCACCAGGCCCGTGGCCGAGCCTCCGAAACCTCCGATGTTTGGTTATTGAGCATTAGTAAGGAACCTACATACTCTTGTTCAATAAGCTCAGCTCATGAAATCAAAGCTAGCAATGAGTTTGCAGTACCAGCTTCCAGCAGTTATTACAGATCATATATATTAACTGGCTCTGATGTTTTCATGTTCCCACTAACTACCTCCCCGTTTCTGACTGCAGATTACCCACATTTGTCCTGCACAGACATTGTGGGCCGAAGGGTCTGTTCCTGTGCTGTCCTGTCCTGTACAAGTGAGGCAGCATGATGGCACAGCGGTTGAGTTGCTGCCCCACAGTGTCTGAGACCCGGGTTCGATCCTGACTACAGGTGCTCTCTGTACATCAAAGATGTAGCTTCATTGGCTTGAGTAAAAAATTGTAAATTGTCCCTAGTGTGTAGGATAGTCCTAGTGTACAGGGTGATCGCTGTTCAGCACAGCCTGGGTGGGGCAAAGGGCCTGTTTCCGCGCTGTATCTGTAAAGCCTAAACTTTAAGCATTTTTAAACCCGATGTTGATTTTCCTCGCATTGAATTTCCTTTCCATTGAGTTTCCCTGTATGAGCCGACTCCAACACACATCAAGATACAACACGTGTTTAATTAATCTGCTTACAGCAAGGATCTGCACACATTACATCTCCGAGCTGCTACTCATACCAACTGACATAGGCAAACACTTGATAATATAATGTACGTAATAGGTGGAGTCTCTACTAACAAGCACTATATTTGGCTGGTATGAAATAGCCAATCTACATCTTTCCTTGTAGAAACAAAAGAAGCATGGGCGGCTAAGCAATATAGGTGGAATGCTAATAATGCAGTAGCAAAATTACACAAAATCACCATATCTAACGGGTGCCCTGCAAACCCTTCCGGCTCGTGTGCGATACGAGTCCGCCTCACCTCCTTTAACTGGAGAAAATACTGGGGAGGGAAATAGGGAAATAGGGAAATAGGGAAACGACTGGTGACCCAACAGGCAGGGAGGGTGACGAGATAGGCGAGCTAGTCGCTAAACGCCGTGGGGAGACCGCGGTGGAAACGTTAGGTGGCAGTGGGGACACGGGACCGATTGTGGGAGGGTATATGAATGCGAGACATCAGGATATGGAGTCGCAGGATGCGGTTCCTTCACTGGAAGGATATGTTGACGGTTGCATCTGTAGATGACTCCATCCGCTTCGACCAGATAAGAGCGCTGCTCTTTGGCAGGGCCGTGGATGTGGCCCAGACGTGCATGGCCCTTGTTTGGCTGGAGACAGACCACTTGTCCGCGTGCAAGTGGCTAGCTGGATTTGTCGCGATCTTAACACTGCCATCAAACGCCCGCATTACCCAATGCGAATGGCAGAAGACGTTGCTGCCCAGATAGGCAACGCAGCAGTATTCTCAGTTCTGGATGCCAAAAGCTCATTTTGGCAGATTCCACTGGACACAGACTCATCCAATCTCACTACGTTCGGCACCCCCTTTGGCCGATACAAATTTCTGAGAATGCCCTTTGGCATCAACTCCACCAGCGAAGTTTTCCAGCGCACTATAGAATAATTGTTTGCAGAGTACCCATGCGCCATCATTGTTGATGATCTTCTCATCTACAGACCCGATCTGGCTGAACATGACGCCAATCTGAAGAAAGTTGACCATGCCAAAAACATTGAGCTCAAACTCAATCCCACTTCTGACACCATGTAATGAGCCGACTCCAACACACATCAAGATACAAAACATGTTTATTAAATCTATGTACAGCAAGGATCTGCAGACATTACATCTCCGAGCTGCTACTCATACCAACTACCTTAGACAAGCTCTGGATAATATAAAGCACATAATAGGTGGAGTCACTATTAACAAGCACTATAATTGGCTGTCATTTAGCCTAAGAATCATGGTACCAATGTGTGATTTGTATCTATTTACTAAGTACACCTACTTACATATTCAGACTGTTGAGTATGAAGAAGAGGTCAGAACTGAAACATTACCTATTCCTTTTCCTTTTCTGCGGAGATGCTACCTAACTTGGTGCCTATCTTCTGAAATAACTCCCTGCAACAGTTAAAGACAAAGAATGTCTCACCTTCAAGACATACATCTGACTTCAATCAGCTAAAAGGCTTGAAGTTAGTTCTATTAGCTTCAGCTGCTGCTGAGAAGACGCTAAGCCACTCCACTGATTGGATGGTGATAAAACCAGAGCAATTGGCACAGATTAAATGCTGAAATAATTTCACAAGATGATTGCAGAGTTGCTGACCCCTCATGTTCTGCTCTCTTTAAACACTAATTTCTACAAATCTCTGCTGTCCATATCATTCCTCTGTCACATGTTAAGTCCTAGTTACCGTCCACATGCTCTTCCTCCAAAATAAAAGCTTCAAAAATAGTCGGTCCCTACCTTAATGTTGGTCTGAAAAAAGGTCCCGACCGGAGACATCACTTATCCATTCCTTCCAGAGATGCTGCCTGACCCGTTGAGATTCAAGAGAGTTTATTGTCATGTGTCCCAGATCGGACAATGATCTTCATCTTCTTCTTTCGTGTGGCGTGCACAGCCTAAAGTTGTTGGACAACTTGTTCTATTTGATCTTCCGTTTGTGCACGTCGAGTTGATTGCATTAGTCGAAACAGGGTGGACCACGTGAAGGTTGCAATCTTCCACCCCACTTTGCTTCAGCACAACAGAATATTGTAGGCATAAATAAATACTGAACAGATCAGTGTGTCCATATACCATTGAGTATATATATATATACACACACATAAATAAGCAGATAAAGTGCAATAGGCTATTAAAGTTCTGATTTTTGTTTGAGTTGAGTTTAATAGTCTGATGACTTCTTGAGTTTAATAGTCAAGAAGCTGTTCCTGAACCTGGTCGTTGCAGTCTTCATTCTCCTGTATCGTCTACCTGAAGGTAGCGGAGAGATGAGTGTGTGGCCAGGATGACGTGGGTCCTTGATGATGCTGCCAGTCTTTTTGAGGCAGCAACTGCGATAAATCCCCTCATAAATGGTGGGGAGGTCAGAGCTGATGATGGACTGGGCAGTGTTTACAGCTTTTTGCAGTCTTTTCCGCCCCTGGGTGCACAAGTTGCCGAACCAAGCCACGATGCAACCGGTCAGCAAGCTCTCTACTGTGCACCTGTAGAAGTTCGAGAGAGTCCTCCTTGACAAACCGACTCTCCGTCATCTTCTCAGGAAGTAGAGGCGCTGATGTGCTTTCTTTGTAATTGCATCAGTGTTCTGGGACCAGGAGAGATATTCTGAAATATGCACGCCCAGGAATTTGAAGCTCTTGACCCTTTCCACCATTGACCCGTTGATATAGACGGGACTGTGGGTCCCCATCCTACCCCTTCTAAAGTGCACAATCAGTTCATTGGTTTTGCTAGTGTTGAGAGCCAGGTTGTTGTGCTGGCACCATTTGATCAATCGGTCGATCTCACTTCTATATTCTGACTCCTCACCATCAGTGATACGTCCCACAACAGTGGTGTCGTCGGCGAACTTGATGATGGAGTTCGCACTATGACCGGCTACGCAGTCATGAGTATAGAGTGAGTACAGCAGGGGGCTGAGCACGCAGCCTTGAGGTGCTCCTCTGCTGATTGTTATCGAGGATGACACATTTCCACCAATACGGACAGACTGTGATCTGTGGATGAGGAAGTTGAGGATCCAATTGCAGAGGGATGCGCAGAGACCCAGTTCTGAGATCTCTCCACCTCTAGATTCCAGCTTCTGGGGTTCCTTGTCTCTCATCCATTTCTCTTATCATCTAGGGTCCCTGCTTCTGACAGCCCTGCCCTTCACTCCAACATGAACCTGCACACCTTCAACTCCCACTATGTAATTTTCAAAAGCCTTTCACTTGCCAGACATCCTTTGACCACAAACAACCTACTTCAATCACGTCTGAAGAAGGGTCTTGACCCGAAAGGTCACCCATTCCTTCTCTCCAGAGACGCTGCCAGCCCCGCTGAGTTACTCCAGCATTTTGTGTCTACCTCCAACCTACCTCATTTCAGACATTGTACATTTTCTCTGGAACTGTTCTGCTACAGTGCTGAGGAACTATATTTTGCACTGTGGTATTTTTCCCTTCATTCTACTTTTTATAGTTGTGTTTGGTTTGATTGCATTTAAATAAAGTATCATCTGATTTGGTTGGATAGCATGTAAACAAGGCTTTTCACTGTACCTCGGTACATGTGACAATAATAGACCTAAACCAAAACGTTCCGAAACACACCACAAATTATTATGGTAGTTTATGTTAGGAGTGTTAACATCTCCTAAAGACGATAAACGTATTATTCTGTCAACAAAAAGGATGCTTTATGCATGCATATTTACAATAACTTATCAGCGAATGTATGCTCTGTATATATTAATTTAAAAATACAAATTTTGGATAATCCTGAGGTCTAGATGTTCATTTGATTACCTTAGAACATCCAAACGTAGAGCACGGGAACAGGCCGGCACGGTGCCGCAGCGGTAGAGTTGCTGCCTTACAGCGAATGCAGCCTGAGACCCAGGTTCGATCCCGATTACGGGTGCTGTCTGTACGGAGTTTATACGTTCTCCCCGTGACCTGTGCGGGTTTTCTCCGAGATCTTCGGTTTCCTCCCACGCTCCAAAGAGGTACACGTTTGTAGGTTAATTGGCTTGGTAAATGTAAAAATGTCCCTAATGTGTGTAGGATCGCTGGTGGGCTGAAAGGGCCTGTTTCTGCGCTGTATCTGTAAACTAAACTAAACTATTTTAAACTAAAGAAGGCCCTTCGGCCCATAACATCTGCATGATGCCCAGGAGAATGTAATGCCATGGAATATCTTGCATGCAATGCCTGCAGCAATGCAGACAGTATTTATGTTCCATAGGGTTACACAAAAAGCTGGAGAAACTCAGCGGGTGCAGCAGCATCTAAGGAGCGAAGGAGATAGGCGACGTTTCGGGTCGAGACCCTTCTTCAGACTGGTCAGGGATCAGGGAAACGAGAGATAGGAGGTTGTGAAACTGTCTTCGTAGGGAGGAGGAGAACTTCTTCAAAGTAGGCATACCTTGAGGAGATATCGCAGTGGAGTAGACAAAGTGTTAAAGAAGGAACTGCAGATGCTGGAGAATCGAGGGTTACACAAAAAGCTGGAGAAACTCAGCGGGTGCAGCAGCATATGTAGGTATGTTACAAAACTTACCTTTAGCGGCGCTGGAGTTCTGTCACTGGCCGTGTGCGCGACTTTGGCGCTGTTGAGGTGGGGGGGGGGGGTTAAAATGTAGTTTTCCCTTGCCATCCAGAGTTTTATTTTCTCGGAGTGCGGTCTTTTGCTAAAGATTCGTTCCGACTGCCGGTAAGTGACATTTTTTTTTAAAATCGCCCGACTATTTCAGCGCTGCAGTAAAATAAAAATTAGCTCCTAACGCCGTGAACGCCGACAACGGGGACCTATTTTACGTAGGGGACAGGTAAGTGAAAGCAGTTTATTTTTACGTATAAACTTGCTTGTTTAGATGACCTTAACCAACATTTCATATTGCGAAACGGTGATTTATTCCCCATACGAACCGGCAGTGTTTTTTCTGCTGATATCGGGTTAAAATTCACCGCAACCGCAACGTTCCAATCCATCGCGTTCCAGAAAATCCCACTCGCAAGCTGATTTAAATGGCCATTAATTTACGGGCATTAAACACTAAATTCCTTCAAATTGGCCTATAAATTCATAACAATTAGATTTAAAAATCATGTTATATTGTGAATTATTGTGTGAATGTTATTTGGACACTTAGGCTTTAAAAAAAAGTTAATATTTTCTTAAGAAATGGATAGATGTTTCGATCTAGTAATTACATTTTGTAATTAGCTACAATTGAGTAACTACCTAATTATATACTTTAATTTCAGGTCATCCAAGTAAGATTGTTTCATATTTGTTTCAGAATGCTTCAATCTATAATAACTGAATTTTTTTTCTCTTAGTTCTCTTAATTTATAGGAAAGTTATGGGCTTTTGACTGTCCTCGATCACAACTTTTGTGTTAAGTCAATGGAAAAGCAATAGGGAACAAGATGCTAATTTCAGAGTATGAAAATGGCCATAACTTTTTTAATACTGAAGATATGAAAGTGAATTAGGTGTCAAATTAAACTTCATTTTATGCTTTATCTGATGGGATAAATTGCAGACTTGATTTTTAAAATCTCAAAATGTTGTAACATTGCTACCATATGTTGAGAAATATGGGATGTACAAACTTATTTCTTCAAACAATTTTATTGACACCATTGGTCAGTTTAGCTATAATGAAAGTTAACATCTGTGTTGGAACAATAATAAGCTTCTACTGCAAGTGCACACTTAATGGATCTGAAATCACGTCCCTGTTATATTGAAAGTTTAAGTGATAGTCTTCATTGTGTGGCCCATGATGAAGAGTGCTGGGCTTGGAATCGATCAATGAAGCTGACGAGAGCCTCAAGTCATCAAGTACTTTACCTCGAGAAACAGCATTGATTGCTTCTTCTAATTAGACTTTTTTAAAAAGCATTCATTTCTATTCAGCGACTGGGAAATCCTTTTTGTAAAACAAGATTCCCATTCAAAGGTTAAGCTCCCACATGAGGAGTGTTATACGCTGAAGAAATGTGAATGGATACTGTAAACTGTGATGCCCTGGTCCATAATATAGCGATAGACTAGATTAGCCTTGCGGCGATAAAGCCTCACGGGTCGGTGGGAGCCTCGTGGGTTGACCTGTGGCCGACGGTCGATGAGGGCGCGGGGGAACCACCGTGAGGGGGTGGGGGGAGGGGAAAGAGCATGTGAGGGCTGCTGAAAGGGGAGGGGATGGGGGGTGGGGGGGATCAGAGGAGGAGCTGGTGGGGTTACTTCGTCAGTGCTGTTTATGTTTGGGTGTCCAAGCAAACAAATGTCACTGTGCCTCGTCACATGTGGCAATAAAGTATCCATTCCAGTACAGCACAGGAACAGGCCCTTCGGCCCTCAATGCCTGTCCCCAACATGATGCCAAAACCAACCCTTATCGGCCTGCACATAACCCACATACCACATTGCCTACATGCCCATGTATAGTGTGGGACGGAACTGCAGATGCTGGTTTAAAACGGAGATAGACACAAAGTGCTGGAGTAACTCAGCGAGACAGGCAGCATCTCTGGAGAGAAGGAATGGGCGACGTTTCGGGTCGGGACCCTTCTTCAAACCGTCTGAAGAAGGGTCTCGACCCGAAAGGTTACCCATTCCATCTCTCCAGAGATGCTGCCTGTCCCGCTGAGTTACTCCAGCACTTTGTGTCTACACATGTAGAGTGACACTTGTACTGAACTGTATTATGAAATGAATTTCCCTGTACCTCGGCACATGTGGCAAATGTACCATACCGTACCGGCCTATCCAAAGGCCTCTTAAATGCCACTATCCTATCTGCCTCCACCACCACCCCCGGCAATGTGTTCCAGGCACTGGTTACCCAGTGTGAAAAACCGTGCCCTGCACATCTGCTTTAGACGATGCTCATCTCACCTTAAACCTGTGTATTAGTTTTTATGCACTCTACTTTCCACAAGAGAAGATACAAAGATTCTATTATGCTTAATGCCCTGTTTCTAATATCAAGTGGGGCGGCACGGTGGCGCAGCGGTAGAGTTGCTGCCTCACAGCGGCAGAGACCTGGGTTCGATCCTGTGTACGGTGCTGTCTGTCCGAAATTTTCACATTCTCCCTGTGACCTGCGTGGGTTTTCTCTGGGTGCTCTGGTTTCCTCCCACACTCCAAAGACATACAGGTTTGTGGGCTAGTCGGCTCTGTGAGGTTGTAAATTATCTGTAGTGCGTGTAGGATAGTGTCGGTGTGCGGGGATCGCTGGTCGGCACGGACCCGGTGGGGCGAAGGGCCTGTTTCCGCGCTGTAGCACTAAACTAAACTAAACTAAACAGGTTAATTTCTAAGAAAGAACGGCAGATGCTGGAAAATCGAAGGTAGACAAAAATGGTGGAGAAACTCAGCGGGTGCGGCAGCATCTATGGAGCGAAGGAAATAGGCGATGTTTTGGGTTGAGACCCTTCTTCAGACTTCAGACCAGGTTAATTTTTAATGTGATTTATAATGCTGTAGTTAATTTTGTAGCCATTTAAAACTTATCAATACTGGTTCTATAGATTTCCTAGATTCTCATTACGAACCGGCATTTTTCCTAGTTGCTGGGATGTGTTTACGTAAGCAGTATCTTCAACAATAAACTTCATTTTTATTGTTGGGAGTTCTAGCTGGTGGAAGTATAATGGTTTGATGTTACCTCCCATCTGACAACAGTACATTAGGATAGCAAACATAGAAACATAGAAACATAGAAATTAGGTGCAGGAGTAGGCCATTCGGCCCTTCGAGCCTGCACCGCCATTCAATATGATCATGGCTGATCATCCAACTCAGTATCCCGTACCTGCCTTCTCTCCATACCTCTGATCCCCTTAGCCACAAGGGCCACATCTAACTCTCTCTTAAATATAGCCAATGAACTGGTCTCAACTACCCTCTGTGGCAGAGAGTTCCAGAGACCCACCACTCTCTGTGTGAAAAAAGTCCTTCTCATCTCGGTCCTAAAGGATTTCCCCCTTATCCTTAAGCACTGACCCCTTGTCCTGGACCTCCCCAACATCGGGAACAATCTTCCTGCATCTAGCCTGTCCAACCCCTTAAGAATTTTGTAAGTTTCTATAAGATTCCCTCTCAATCTCCTAAATTCTAGAGAGTATAAACCGAGTCTATGCAGTCTTTGTTCATAAGACAGTCCTGACATCCCAGGAATCAGTCTGGTGAACCTTCTCTGCACTCCCTCTATGGCAATAATGTCCTTCCTCAGATTTGCTGGATATGCAACCCTTATGCTGGGTAGACACAAAGTGCTGGAGTAACTCAGCGGGTCAGGCAGCATCTCTGGAGAGAAGGTATGCGTTACGTTTCAGGTCTGGCCCTTTCTTCAGACATTGTTTCTCCATCTTGTGCAAGATAGCACATCCTGGGATTGATTTGCTCCGCTCTTTGTTCTCTGTTCTTGACGTCGCTGCTTGTCGATTGTGTTCCAAATTCTCAAACTCTCTACCCAAACAGTGCAAGGTGGAGCATCAAGAGTGGAACATCGAACACCGCCTGCTGTAAAATGGAGGCAAAAGAGACTGGAATCTTGAGCAAAAAGCAACAATGCCGGAGGAACTCTGCAAGTTGGGCAGCATCTATGGAAGGAAGTAGGCAAGAATGTTTCAGGTCGGGAAGAAGGGCCCCAACCCAAAAAGGCAGCTGTCCATTCCCTCCACAGATTCTACCTGACCCACTGAGTTCCTCCAGCTGTTTGTTTTTTGTTTAAGAGCAAACTAGCAGTTACAAATGAGTTGGATGATCAGCCAGGATCATATTGAATGGCGGTGCAGGCTCGAAGGGCCGAATGGCCTACTCCTGCACCTATTTTCTATGTATCTATGCTTCTAAATGTCATGTGAACAACATGGGAGAGAACTGTGAGAATCGCTGACATAGTCAGTATTTTGTTCCTCATCGCCATTTATCCTGGAACTTGGTGAATAGCTGATCCATGTCAGAGTCCAGTTAAAGTTAATCACATCATTGTGGCCCGACAAACACACAGAGGTCAGATCAGGTAATAGTAGGAAATATTCTTGGCCTGGAAAAATTTGTGAATCAGATGGGACTTTATGAAAGTCTAGTTCATGATCACTGATGCAAGTGCAGTCCTTGGTCAGGCCCAAACTGGAGTATTGTGGAGCCGTTTGGGGTCCTTTCAACAATAACAAGAAGATCACCCTGGAGAAAGTATAACGCCGAGCAGCCCGCCATGTATGTAATGACTACAAGTGCAAATCAAGCGTGAATAATATGCTGACTTCTCTCGGATGGGATACCCTAGAGCTCCGCAGAATGAGCCGAAGACTTATTGCAGTTTACAAGGAGATCCACAAACCCACGCCAGCAAATCTCCCGCCATCCCAGAGCACCGACTGCCATTAAACAAGACAAAATAACGGTCCCTACATCATCTTGTTTAAGAAGGAACTGCAGATGCTGGAAAATCGAAGGTAGACAAAAGTGGTCCTGCCCACTTTTGGAAAAATATTGGAAAGCCATTTTTGATACTATTTCTGTAGTTTTAGGTATTGATTTACAACCTCATCCTATTGCTGCAATATTTGGGCGACCAACGTTAGATTCTATTCATTTGTCCTGCTCCGCCCATCGGCTGATCGCTTTTACCACATTAATCGCCAGAAGATCTATTTTATTTAAATGGAAAGACTCCAACCCTCCGCCCACACTCCAGTGGTACTGTGAAACAATATCATGTTTACATTTGGAAAAAATTAGGAGTGACATTGTTGAACCCTTGGTTAAATTTGTTGGGGAAAATGTATTCAACACTTCCATACAATATAGATTGCTTCCTCTTTAACCGTTATAAAAACTATTTTACCTTTATAGGGTGGAACGGAGTTGACGACAAACAGACTTAAATTGTTGAAACTTTTAGTTCAGATTCTGTTTTGCTTTGTTTAGTTTTTATTTATTTATTTATTTTTTTAATTCTTATTTTAATATTTATTATATTTAAGTTTAGGGGCGTTTTGTTTTTTCCTTTTTTCCTTTTCTTTTTGTCCTTTTATTTTTGTGTATTTTTCTACATTTATACGTTTTCTTTTAAAAATTTAACTATATTTAAATGGAGACCGGGAGGTCTGTACTGTGTATTTTGAGACTGGTCTCATATCAGGTTATACCTGTTAAGAATGTAATCCTGATCCCTACGTATCAATATCATTGTTATGTTTATCACTATTTTTTTCGCTCTGTTTTTTTGTTAATGTTTTATTTTTGTTTTCTTTGGAAAAAAAAAACAATAAAAAGATTTTAAAAGAAAAGAGAGGAAGACAAAAGTGCTGGAGAAACTCAGCGGGTGCGGCAGCATCTATTGAGCGAAGGAAATAGGCAACGTTCCGGGCCGTAACCCTTCTTCAGACTGATGTAGGGTGGGGCGGGGAAAAGAAAGGAAGAGGAGGAGCCAGAGGGCTGAGGGAGAGCTGAGAAGGGGAGGAGACAGTGAAGACTACCTGATATTGGAGAAGTCAATGTTCTTACTGCTGGGGTGTAAATTATTCCTACATCATCAACTGGTTAAATTTCAATTCACTTTGCTACCAATATTCCCTTTACCCAAGGACGATAAGGGAATGGAACATGTTACCACCCAACACACGCACTGTAATTTTAAAAGGAGATTTTGCAACAAAATCTCCTCAACTTGGTCAAAAAGGCCCACTTCAAAATGGAATCGCTCCTCGACTCACTCCGACCTGCTGATGTACCACTGATGAGGTATTTGCACAGTAATCAACCAGAACCAGAACCAGTATTTTTTTACAGAACAAATCACTAAGTTCTAAAGGAACTCGGCGGGTCAGGCAGCATCTGTGAAGGGAATAGGCAGACGATGTTTCAGGTTCAGTTTAGTTTATTGTCACGTGTACCAAGGTACAGTGAAAAGCTTTTGTTGCGTGCTAACCAGTCAGTGGAAAGACAATACATGATTATAATTGAATTTGGTGCAAGATCAAACCAGTAAAGTTCGATCAAAGAAAGTCCAAGGGGCTCCAATGAGATCAGGACCCTTCTTCAGATTGATTGCTGTGTCCATTCCCTCCACAGATGCTGCTTGACCTGCTGAGTTCCTCTGGCACTTAATGTTTTTGCTCAAGATTCCAGCATCTCCATTTTGTTTTTCACCGAATCCTTATTGGCAATTAGTGTCAGATAAGAAGCAGGAGGTAGAGCTGATGTCGAAGCAAAGTGCCAATTGGGAAGGAACGAGGCCAATTTGCAATACCTGTCAAATCCACATCCATTTCTCCCTAATAAGCCAGGGTATTTTTGCTAGAAATTCAATGCTTTGTGTTGTTTCCCGAGCTCTCTTTGTTAATTACATTCCCAGCCTTAAATCAATGGCTCTGTTTGTTCATTCACCCAAACTGCATGTCTTATCCAATGACACAATGTCAACTCCATCCCTGGAATATAGTGCAATCACGAGTAATGTGGTCAAATGTTTTTTAAATATTATAGTTGGATTGAATTAATTGAAAAATACAGTATTCAAGTCAAGAGTGTGTTATTGCCAATTATGTACCGAAACTGAACGAACAAATTCTTACTTGCAGCAGCACAACTGGTCTATAAACATGAAGATAGACACAAAATGCTGGAGTAACTCAGTGGACCAGGCAGCATTTCTGGGGAGAAGGAATGGGTGACCTTTCGGGTTGAGACCCTTCTTCAGACTGATGTCAGGGGAGTGGGTGGGACAGGGATAGAATGTATTCGGAGACAGTAAGAGTGGTGGGAGAACTGGGAAGGGGGAAGGGATGGAGAGAGAGAGGGAAAGCAAGGGCTATTTGAAGTTAGAGAAGTCAATGTTCATACCGCTGGGGTGTGAGCTGCCCAAGCGAAATATGAGGTGCTGCTCCTCCAATTTGCGCTGGGTCTCACTCTGGCAATGGCGAAGGTCCAGGACAGAAAGGTCAGATTGGGAATGGGAGGGGGAGTTGAAGTGCTGAGCAAACAGGGAGATCAGGTAGGTTAAGGCGGTCTGAGTGGAGGTGTTCAAACGAAACGATCGCCCAGCCTGCGCTTGGTCTCACTGATGTAGAGAAGTTGACACCTGGAACAGCGGATACAGTAGATGTGGTTGGAGGAGGTGCAAGTGAACCTCTGCCTCACCTGGAAAGACTGTTTGGGTCCTTGGATGGAGTACAAGGTTTGTAAACTCAGTGGTCAGCAGATAATATAATAAAGAAACAAAAATAGAATTAAAAAATAAAGCAACTCGATATTATGTAAAAAATCACAATATAGTGCAGAGAATTATGTAAATTTACGCTGCACATTCTAATGAAAAGCATCATTCTCGCATAATTGTGAAATGTTTTCTGAACCAAAAAGATGCTTTCTTTTAAAACAATATTAGGTACATTGATTTTCCATTCACACTAGTTCTATGTGTAAGAAAGAACTGCAGATGCTGGTTTAAATCGAAGGTGGACACAGAATGCTGAAGTAACTCAGCGGGACAGGCGGCATCTCTGGAGAGAAGGGATGGGTGACGTTGCGGCTTGAAGAAGGGTCTCGACCCGAAACGTCACCCATTCCTTCTCTCCAGAGGTGCTGCCTGCCCCGCTGAGTTATTCCAGCATTTTAGAAACATAGAAAATAGGTGCAAGAGGAGGCCATTCGGACCTTCGAGCCAGCACCGCCATTCATTGTGATCGTGGCTGATCGTCCCCAATCAATAACCGTGCCTGCCTTCTCCCCATATCCCTCGATTCCACTAGCCCCTAGAGCTCCATCTAACTCTCTTTTAAATCCATCCAATGATTTGGCCTCCACTGCCCTCTGTGGCAGGGAATTCCACAAATTCACAACTCTCTGGGTGGAAACGTTTTTCCTCACCTCAGTCTTAAATGACCTCCCCTTTATTCTAAGACTGCGGCCCCTGGCTCTGGACTTGCCCAACATTGGGAACATTTTTCCTGCATCTAGCTTCTCCAGTCCTTTTATAATTGTATATGTTTCTATAAGATCCCCCTCATCCTTCTAAACTCCAGTGAATACAAGCTTAGTCTTTTCAATCTTTTCTCATATGACAGTCCCGCCATCCTAGGGATCAATATCGTGAACCTACGCTGCACTGCCTCAATCACAAGGATGTCCTTCCTCAAATTAGGAGACCAAAACTGTACGCAATACTCCAGATGTGGTCTCACCAGAGCCCTATACAACTGCAGAAGATTTTGATTTCGTGTCCACCCCACACTAGTTCTATGTTATGCACCTACTCACAACTTTCCAATGGCAATTTACAGAGAGCTAATTAACCTACAAACCTGCGCGTCTTTAGGACGTGGGAGGAAATTGGAGCATCCGGAGGAAACCCACGGGGGAGAGAGTGTAAACTCCACACAGACAGCAGCGGAGGTCAGGATTCAAGCCGGGTCTCTGGCGCTGTGAGGCAGCAACTCTACCTGCTCTGCCACTGTGATGGGTTTTGTAAATCCTGACAACGGATTTCCTTCTCAGTCTGAAGCTGATGGAACAATTCAGCGACTGAAAGGTAGTCAATGCACAACTATCATCCTCGGTTCAGTATTACTTGAAGCTTGCAACAATCTAGTTTCATTGGGAGGACAATTATTAATTCATGGCAACTCTTCTCTTCCAGAGCTTTGTTACTATAAATAGCCATTTGTAAATTCAAGATTTAAAAAAATATTCATTTAAACATTTTGGAATGCACATTATTAGTCACGGCCTCCAGAACATGCGTGTTGGGTGGCACAGTGGGTAGAGCTGCTGCCTCACAGCGCCAGAGATCCAGGTTCGACCTCTGGTGCTGCTGGCGTGGAGTTTGCATGTTTATTCCTGTGACCATGTGGGTTTCCACTGGGTGCTCCCACATCCTAAATACGTAACAGGATAATTGGCCTCTGTAAATTGTCGCAGGTGTGCAGTAGGTTTACTAGTGTACAGGTGATTGTCGGCTGGCATGGACCTGGTGGGCCGAAGGGCCGTTTTCCATGCTGTTGGCTCTAAACTAAACTGAACAAAACTAAACTAAACATCGGTTCTCAAGTAGGTTTATTCTGACTCTGAAGATGGGTGTTGACCTGAAACGTCACCTATTCCTTCTCTCCAGAGATGCTGCCTGTCCCGCTGAGTTACTCCAGCACTTTGTGTTTACTTCACTAAAGCCCCAGGATAAACAGCGGTCAATGAAGTCTCCACTGCACCCGCACACCCTGGCTAAAACTGAAATGGAACAGCATGGAAACAGGCCCTTCGGCCCACCAGGTCCATGATCAGCCATGATCACATTGAATGGTGGTGCTGGCTTGAAGGGCCGCATGGCCTACTCCTGCACCCATTGTCTATTGAAATCAAGAAAAGTGGAAAGACTACACCAATGTGGATGAAATGATTAATAAATGAGTCAAAGTATCAAGGATAATAATTAATACTTGGTGGATGGGGTGGCTACGGTGGCGCAGCGGTAGAGTTGTTACCTTACAGAGCTTGCAGCGTCAGGGACCCGGGTTCGATCCTGACTACGGGTGCTGTCTGTACGTTCTCCATGTGACCTGCATTGGTTTTCTCCGAGATCTTCGGTTTCCTCCCACTCACTCCAAAGACGTGCACGTTTGTAGGTGAATTGGCTTGGTAAATGTAAAAAGTGTCCCTAGTGTGTGTAGGCTAGTGTTAATGTGCGGGGATCGCTGGTCGGTGCAGACCTGGTGGGCCAAAGGGCCTGTTTCCGTGCAGTATCTCCAAACTAAACTAAACTAAACCAATGCACTTTCAAAGAGAGGTAAGCTCACAAGACATCCTGTGCATTAGACATCCGCTGAGCAAACCCGATGCGGCTGAGATGATTAATAAATGAGTCAAAGTGTCAAAGATACTTGCTGGGTGGTGCATCACAGTGCCAAAGTCACCCGCACTAATCATCCTCGCAGACTGAGAGGCAAAATGGTCAGCATCGTTTTACATTAACTGTTGCTTCAATATCGCTTATATTGTCCACAGGTTGTTGCTTTCAGACCACACAAGTCTTAGTGGAGTGGTAGACATTGCCCGGTCTATCACAGGCACTGACCTCCCCACCATCAAAGAGTGGTGGGATGAAACCGGAGCACCCGGAGGAAACCCACTCATTCACAGGTAGAACGTGAATACTCCACACAGACAGCGATCGAGGTCTGGATCAAACGTGGGTCTCCGGTTCTGTGAGGCAGCGACTCTTCGGCAGTAAGCCCTCATGTAGGGGTGAGTATATTAGAACAGGCCTTCAGATCGTTTAGTTTAAAACTAGTCAAAAAAATTTGTTAACTACACAATTGCGTATTGCGTACAGTTTTGGTCTCCTAATCTGAGGAAAGACATTCTTGCCATAGAGGGAGTACAGAGAAGGTTCACCAGATTGATTCCTGGGATGGCAGGACTTCCATATGAAGAAAGACTGGATAGACTCGGCTTGTACTCGCTGGAATTTAGGAGATTGAGGGGGGATCTTATAGAGGCTTACAAAATTCTTAAGGGGTTAGACAGGCTAGATGCAGGAAGATTGTTCCCAATGCTGGGGAAGTCCAGAACAAGGGGTCACAGTTTAAGGATAAGGGGGAAGTCTTTTAGTACCGAGATGAGAAGATCTTTTTTCACACAGAGAGTGGTGAGTCTATGGAATTCTCTGCCACAGAAGGTAGTTGAGGCCAGTTCATTAGCTATATTTAAGAGGGAGTTGGATGTTGCCCTTGTGGCGAAAGGGATCAGGGGGTATGGAGAGAAGGCAGGTACAGGATACTGAGTTGGATGATCAGCCATGATCATATTGAATGGCGGTGCAGGCTCGAAGGGCCGAATGGCCTACTCCTGCACCTATTTTCTATGATTCTATGAAATCTCCAATATAATGTTATTTAAGATTTTTTCAAATATTAAAAACACATCTTGCTTCATGTCTTCTTCATGTCTTTTAGGCTTTTAATTTTTAATAATTGCTTTGTGTTTATGCTTTTAAGAATTTTTTAAATGTTGAATGTTTCAGAGACGTTCCAAAGTATTGATGTAATTGGGAATATGCGTGGGTTTGCGAGTTACCAGGGTGTAATATTTTTTCTTTTATTTTGCAAGGTCTAGTTTTTCACACTAGAATTTAAAAGATACTGTTATAGAATTTTTTAAAGCAGCCACATGCTGTAAATTACCAGTGTTTAAAGAGAAAAAAATGAATTTAAGAACTTAATACGTGAGCAAAGGCTTAGAAAAAACACCAAGACCTTGATATTTTGTAATTGCTAGCTATCTACTGTAAAATTTGGCATTATGCTTTAAAATGCTTTAAAGTAGTAATTTTATATCTTCTATAATTTAATAGCACAGAGACAGGAGCAGGTTTTTTAGCTCAATTAATAAGTACCATGTGGTGAAGGGGAAAAGATTTAACAGGAATCTGAGAGGTAACTCTTTCACACAAAGGGTGGTGGGTGTACGGAACAAGCTGTCGGAGGATAGACACAAAAAGCTGGAGTAACTCAGGGGGACATGGAGCATCTCTGGAGAGAAGGAACGGGTGACGTTTCAGGTCGAGACACTTTTGCCAGTGGAGGTAGCTGAGGCAGGGATTATCCCTACGTTTAAGAAGCAGTTAGACAGGTACATGGATAGGACAGGTTTGGAGGGATATGGACAAAATGTGGGCAGGTGGGACTAGTGTAGCTGGGACATGGCTGGTGTGGGCAAGTTGGGCCGAAGGGCCTATTTCCAAACCGTATCACTCTACGACTATGACATACAGTGCACAACGGATCTGCAATATCATTCCACGAACCATCACTCCTTCCCCATGCATGTTTTAACTCATTGAAGAAGGGATTCATCAAGGATTTAAAATTAACAAGTGTGCTAAATCAATTACGAGCTAAGAAAGTGTCTCGACACTACCACCTTCCTCAAATAGAAATGTTTCCCAGTTCTACTCGTGAAAGGGGTTGATCCAGTGTTTAGAATAGCTACTATTGAAGGATATAAAATGATGTGAAGCGTAGATGGGGTAGACAGTCAGAACCTTCTTCCCAGGGTGGAAATGTCAAAGACTAGAGGGCACAGTTTAGTTTAGAGAAACAGCGTGAAAACAGGCCCTTCGGCCCACTGAACCAACTCTGACCAACAATCGCATGTTCACACAAGATACCATACAATGCAATACAATAATACTTTATTAGCCAAGTATGTTTTGCAACATGCGAGGAATTTCATTTGCCAAGTCAGTCATACAAATAAAAAGCAACGGAACACACAAAATACATTTTAACATAAACATCCACCACAGTGACTCCTCCACATTCCCCACTGTGATGGAAGGCAAACAAAAAGTTAAATCTCTTCCCTTGTTTCCCCACTTTAGCATCTTTATCTTGTACTAAACATTATGTACACTATTCCCATTATCATGTATTTGTACACTGCGGACGGCTCGATTATAATCATGTATTGGCTTTCCGGTGACTGGCTATATAGCACGGATGGGAATGAATTTCATTACAAGCGAGGAAATGAATGTATTTAATATCTATTTTGCACTATTATAAGTGACCTGATTGTGGAGGCAAGGAGTCTCAAGTTTTTATGTTTTCCTCTGCTATTGGTCTGAAGTGGATCGCAATATCTTGATCTCTCCCTTATTAATATCCTTGCATGGAAATTCAGGACATCCCTCATCTGGCTGCAAGAAGGTGCTATTATACATTCATGCCTTATTGTCTTCATGGTATTAGAGCATAAAACATAGAAGACAGGGTAGTACAGCGTAGGAACCGGCCTGTGCCCAACATGACACCAAGGTCATTTCATATCTGCCTCACATCAGCCATATCCCTTCATCTCCTGCACATCCATGCATCCATCCAAACGTTACTATCGTATCTGCCTCCACCACCACCCCCCAGCAGCGCATTATAGGGCTCTTAAATATAGCGGAGTCAGGGGATATGGGGAGAAGGCGGGAACGGGGTACTGATTGTGGATGATCAGCCATGATCGCAGTGAATGGCGGTGCTGGTTCGAAGGGCCGAATGGCCTACTCCTGCGCCTATTGTCTATTGTCGATTACAGGCAGCCACCACCCTCTGTGTAAAAATCATGCCCCACATACCTCCTTTAAACTTCACCCCTCTCTTAGTAGTTTACAATATATGTGAGAGATGGGGAAAGTGTGCTAACATTATAAATATTAAATTATAGAAGACAGACACAAAAAACTGGAGTAACTCAGCGAGACAGGCAGCATCTCTGGAAAGAAGGAATGGGTGGCGTTTCAGGTCGAGACCCTCCTTCAGTCCAAAGAAGAGTCTCGACCTGAAACGTCGCCCATTCCTTCTCTCCAGAGACGCTGCCTGTCCCGCCGAGTTACTCCAGCTTTTTGTGTCTATCTTCAGTTTAAAGCAGCATCTGCAGTTCCTTCCTACAAATATTTAAATTATTACGTACTGTCCTCATGATGCAGTTCGGTGCATTGTTAAAAATTGCCACCCATCTCATCAATATGATTGGGGTTGAATTTAGGTCGATTCTTGCGTTTACGTAGCAAATAGTTGGCAGGGCTGACAGACACAAAAAGCTGGAGTTAACTCAGGCAGGGCAGGCAGCATCTCTGGAGAAAAGGAATAGGTGACGTTTCGGGTCGAGACCCTGCTTCAGATTGAGAGTCTGGGGAAAGGGGAATGAGGGATATAGACGGTACTTGGGACAAATGAATGGAAGATAGGCAAAAATCAACGAGAGTCAAAGGAAATGTAGAGCCCACAATGGTCCATTGTTGGCTGTGGGATAGGAGATAAAGGGGTTAAACAGACAGTGGAATTCAATAGGATGATAGTAAAACTAGTGCGACAACTAGGGTGGGGGAGGGACGGAGAGTGGGGATGCTAAGGTTATTGAAGTTAGAGATAAAATATTCATATTCAATATTCATAAACAAAATATGAGGTGCTGTTCCTCCAGGGTTACTGGTGAAAGTGTGGCACGGCATCTAGTTTTTATTATTAATGTTTAATGCTTTATGTGTCATTCCTAACTGTCACTGTATGTCATGTTGTCACTTGCGGGCGGAGCACCAAGGCAAATTCCTTGTATGTGAATACTTGGCCAATAAGTGGATTCATTAATTCATTCATTCATCCATCTGTTTGGTTATATTTGCACCATAACAGTGATGATGAGAGTGTGGTTGTATTATTCAACGCATTGTGCCAAATATCCCTGGGAATTTACGATCCGCTCCTGAAGGCAGTGCTGAGAGTGCAGTGTGAAAGCTCGGCTCTTCATTCTGACCAATGTCAATAGTGATTTCCTTGCATTAAGAACAGGTTTTTCTTTTCTAATTGCAGCCGACTAAACAAATAAATAATGGTGTGGGTGGATCTTGTGTCACCACCATTACTACTCATGCCTTTCACATCACTCCCAGCCATGAAATGGCCATTAGCGCAATCGAGCTGCATTAATGCAACCCAAGATTGATTGCTGAGAATATTTTCTCTCTTTTTTCTGTTACTGCAATCATTGCTTTTGCTCGTATTGCCTGCTGTGCCATTTAGAGTCAAGTGGTTATCTGAAAAAGATCACTTTGAGGAGCCAACCTCCCCAGCATGTTCAAAGGGTATAGGATTTCATTGCGGATGACTTTTCGCATTCTGTGCTGAGATAGAGCATTAAACAGAGTATGTGTGGGGCAGATGCTGGTTTAAATCGCAGATAGGCACAAAATGCTGCAGTAACTCAGCGGGACAGGCAGCATCTCTTGAGAGAAGAAAATGGGTGACGTTTCAGTTCGAGACCCTTCTTCAGACTGAACAGATAGAACAGAGAACAGTGCAGCTCAGGAATTTGCCCTTCCGCCCACCCGCTGAGTTACTCCAGCACTTGGAGTTTTTTTGTAAACCAGCACCTGCAGTTACATGTAAGGACACAAAGTGCAGGAGAGTGGTCTCGACCCGAAACGTCATCTATCCATGTTCTCCTGAGGTGCTGCCTGACCCGCTGAGTTACTCCAGCATTCTGTGAAACGTCACCTATCCATGTTCTCCACAGATGCTGCCTGACCCGCTGAGTTACTCCAGCACTCTGTGAAACGTCACCTATCCATGTTCTCCACAGATGCTGCCTGACCGCTGAGTTATTCCAGCACTCTGTGTCCTTTTGTAATTAACCAGCATCTGAAGTTCCTTGTGTCTGCAGTGTCACGCGTCTACTTAAATATGTGTACAAAATCACCAGAGGATTAGATTGGGTAAACAAACAGAGTCTCTTGCCCAGAGTAGGGGAAACGAGAACCAGATGGTTTAAGGTGAGGGGGGGAAGATTTAATAGGAACCTGAGGGGTAACTTTTTTTACACAAAAGGTGGTGAGTGTATAGAATGAGTTGCTGGAGGAGGTAGTTGTGGCAACGGCTATTGCAATGCTTAAGAAACATTTAGACAGGTACATGGATAGGACAGGTTTAGAGGGATCTGGACCAAAAGCATGCAGGTGGGACTAGTGTAGATGGGGCATGTTGGTCAGTGTGGGCAAGTTGGGCCGAAGGGCCAATGACTCTACACTGTATGACTCTGTCAGATTATGTGCTTTGATAATTATATCAACTGATAAAATAATTAAAATTTCCATCTCCAGCTGAACAGATGAAATTAATACTCTCTCACACAATTTGACTTTGTTTCTTTTGAAACATAACAGGATTGTGCTCCAAATTGAACTTTCACATCAGCTTTCAGCTCCCATGCTAACAGTACAGCAGATAAAACAAGTGCCTTCTTGAAATGTAAATAGAGTAAATATCAAAGCAATGTTCCCTTTGCATTGTTTTGACAAACATGTAGAACTAATTACCATTCTATGTTGCAAGAGGAGTAATTAGTTCTTTAGTGACTAATCTAATAAATGAAATGCCAGGATTTAAGCTCTTGGAAGTCTAGGTCCCGTGGTGCAATGGATGTTTTTATTGTCAGGCGTAGAAAGATGTAGCAAAATGCTTGTACTGTTTGCTGACACACATGTACACGAGGACAATGGATCCTCTTCTAGAACAGCATGCACCTCCTCCAACCTCATCTATTGCATCCGCTGCTCTAGGTGTCAACTGCTCCACATCGGTGAGACCAAGCATAGGCTTGGCGATCACTTTGGCCCAACACCTCCGCTCGGTTCGCATCAACCAACCTGATCGCCCGGTGGCTCAGCACTTCAACTCCCCCTCCCATTCCAAATCCGACCTTTCTGTCCTGGGCCTCCTCTATGGCCAGAGTGAGTCCCACCATAAATTGGAGGAGCAGCACCTCATATTTTGCTTGGGTAGTTTACACCCCAGCGGTATGAACATTGACCTCCAATTTCAGGTAGTCCTTGCTTTCTCTCTCCTTCCCCTCCCCTTCCCAGCTCTCCCACATCCCACTGTCTCCGCCTCTTCCCGCCCCCACCACCCCCACATCTGTCTGAAGAAGGGTCTCAACCCGAAACGTCACCTATTCCTTCGCTCCATAGATGCTGCCTCACCCGCTGAGTTTCTCCAGCATTTTTGTCTACCTGCAGAAACAATTAATATGTTTTTCAATCATGTTTTAGTTTTATTTAGTTTTAGTTTAGAGATACAGAGCAGAAACAGGCCCTTTGGCCCGTCGGGTCCGTGCCGACCAGCGATCCCCGCACATTAACACTGCCCCTTACGCACACTGGGGATAATTTACACTTATACCAAGCCCATTAACCTACAAACCTGTACGCCTTTGGAGTGTGGGAGGAAACTAAAGACCTCAGAGAAAACCCGCCCAGGTCACGGGGAGAACGTGCAAACTCCGCACAGGCAGCACCCGTAGTCTGAGTACAATTTTTAACCATCAGGTAATTACACAGAACGTAGAATAGCACAGACAAAATGTGCAGGAAGGAACTGCAGATGCAGGTTTACACTGACGATAAACACAAAATGGTGTTGCAACTCGTCAGGTCAAGCAGCATCTCTGGGGAGATGGAGGAGCTGGCATTTTGGGTCGGAACCCTTCTTCAGACTGAACGTAGAGATGGAGTGTGGGGAGGGGGGTTTTGGGGGGGGGGGTAAACTGGAGGTGAGATAAGGCTAAAAATATATCACACCTGGCAACAGATAACCTCTCCTTCTCCTTCTCTCCAGGGGTGCTGCCTGTCCCGCTGAGTTACTCCAGCATTTTGCGTCTATCTATAAAATAGTGCAGCACAGGCCCAGGCCTTTGGGCCCACAATGTTTGTGCCAAACATGATGCCTATACCACACCTCTCTGGCTGCACATAATCCATAGCCCTCCATTCCCTGCATATCTATGTGCCTACCTTATCATCATCATCATCATCATCATCATCATCATCATCATCATCATCATCATCATCATCATCATCATCATCATCATCATCATCATCATCATCATCATCATCATCATCAACATAATAGTTGAAACCATCAACGGGCACGGTGCTGTGTACGACGGTGATCGCAACTTCTACTGAAGTGTGGATGGCCGTTGGCTCGCTAGGAACACATCCGCCCTTTGACAGGTCTTGTTTTTGGTTCTGCTGGGGGTCTGCAGCCCCCCTCCTCACCTGGCAAACCAGGTGGGGGAGACGGTTTAGTCACCGACTATCCGACCATGGAGCAGGTAGCACCGGGATTACATGGTACCCGTGGCAGGGGGAACTCCCCCCCCCCCCCCCCCCCCGACCTGACAAGAACTGACATCATCATTCCTGCCTTCACAACCGACTCTGGCAATGCGTTCCTGGCACCCAGAACTTTGTGTAAAATACATCTTCCTCACACTTGCCCCTCTCACTTTACGGCTGTGCCCCCTAGTATTTGGAATTTCCAAACTGGGAAAAAGATTCTGACTTTGTCTACCTGATCTAGGCCTCTCTTCCACCTTTCTCCCCGCGTGGTTACAATCATTCTGAAGAAGGGTTCCGACCCAAAAGGCCAGTTGTCTGCACTCCTCAGGGATGCTGCCTGGCCCGCTCCATTACTCCAGCACTTTGTGTCTTTAATGGTAAACAAGCATAACAGTTCGTTAAGGGTTACACAAAAGGCTGGAGAAACTCAGCGGGTGCAGCAGCATCTAAGGAGCGAAGGAGATAGGCGATGTTTCGGGTCAAGACCCTTCTTCAGACCAGTTCCTTGTGTCTGAGGTTGTTTTATCTTGACCTGCTGTTTACCAGACTTTATCACAAGGTCAAGGTCATGTGATAGCAGTAGAATCAGGCCATTCGGCCCATCAAGTCCACTCCGCCATTCAATCATGCCTGATCTATCTCTCCCTCCTAACCCCATTCTCCTGCCCTCTCCACATAACCTCTGACACCTGTAGTAATGAAGAATCTATCCATCTCTGCCTTAAATAAATCCACTAAGTTGTCAAATGTAGATATAAATGTTGGAGAAGCCCAGCGGGTGAGGCAGCATCTATGGAGCGAAGGAATAGGTGACGTTTCGGGTTGAGACCCTTCTTCAGACTAAGTTGTCAAGTTTAATTTAGAGATACAGGGCAGAAACTATCCCAGCCACCATTGCCTCATGAGTCCACACCGACTAGCGATCTCTGTACACTATCTAACACACTAGGGACACTTTACATTGTGGGCTGAAGGGCCTGTTCCCGTGCTGTACTATAGAAAATAGACAATAGACAATAGGTGCAGGAGTAGGCCATTCGGCCCTTCGAGCCAGCACCGCCATTCAATGTGATCATGGCTGATCATCCACAATCAGTACCCCGTTCCTGCCTTCTCTCCATATTCCCCTGACTCCGCTATCTTTAAGAGCCCTATCTAGCTCTCTCTTGAAAGCATCCAGAGAACCGGCCTCCACCGCCCTCTGAAGCAGAGAATTCCACAGACTCACAACTCTCTGTGAGAAAAAGTGTTTCCTCGTCTCCGTTCTAAATGGCCGACCCCTTATTCTTAAACATCATTGTTATACTGTTCTACGTTCTAGGTTCAATATGATGTCAAACAACCTACTGGAATGTCATCTTGATTACTTCAATTATTTCCCACTTGCGGTTAACGTGAGCTGCATTGCAGGTGTTATTTCATTACTATGTTGTTGACCCCTACCGAGTCCACAGCGACTAGCGATCCCTGTACACTAGCACTATCCTACAACCTAGGGACAATTTGCAATTTTACCAAAGGCAATGCACCAACAAACACGAACGTCTTTGGAACGTGGGAGGAAACCGGAGCACCCGGGAAAAACCAACGCGGTCACGGGAAGAACGTACAAACTCTGTACAGACAGTAGGTAAGATTGAACCCGGGTCTCTGTCGCTGTGAGGTAGTGAATCTACTGCTGCGCCACCGTACCGCCCAAGCTAGTCTGAAGAAGGGTCTCGACCCGAAACGTCACCTATCTCCTTCGCTCCTTAGATGCTGCTGCACCCGCTGAGTTTCTCCAGCCTTTTGTGTACCCTAGAGAAATGCCTGCACTGTATCGAACCCTACATCAGTACCTACTGCTAAACTATCAAATACAATCAAACGATCAAATTTCCAGAGTTAAAACCTCACCTTGAATTTAATAGCAATTTACAGATTTGAAGAACCATGAGTAGGTCGTAGTTTAACATTTGTACATCATTGTTATGCATTTATTTGAACTCAACCACGATCCACTAGCATAATGTCACTTTCTTGTTGCCTGCTAGGTGTTTGTAAAATCTCATAGCTGCAATAAATTAATTGTTGCCCATATCAGAGCATTTGATTATGACTACATGAATAATTAAAAAGCAATAAAACAACTTGAAATAAAGGATTTAATTTAAAAAATTTCATAAGCACCAGCCATGAATATTACCTTGCTTACAAAGCTACAACCCCACTCTGTACTTTGTTAAAAATTAACTTGGCTTGCGTGCTAATCAGTAATCTTCTTGATTTATGAATTAAGGAAAATACTCAGAAAGATTATTTAGGTCCATCTCACTTTTTCCCCCAGGGAAGAGGATTCTAAAACTAGAGGGCGTAGGCTCAAGGTGAGAGGGAAGAGATTGAAGAGAGACCTCAGTGGCAACTTGCACACTCAGAGAAGGAGACAAAGTGCTGGAGTTACGGGCCTGTCCCACTTACGCAACTTTTTCGGCGACTGCCGGCACCCGTCATAGGTCGTTGCAGGTCGGCGAAAATTTGCAACATGTTGAGAATCCAGCGGCGACCAGAAAGACGCTACGACTCTTTGGGCGACTGAGGAGACGACTCACGGCCGTACAGGCGACACCCTGGTGACATGTCGTGGGGTGAATCCTGTATGGTGGTGAGTGGTCGCCCAAAGTGTCGTACCTTGTTCTGGTCGCCGCTGGATTTTCAACATGTTGAAAAATTTCGGCGACCTGCAACGACCTATGACGGGCGCTGGCAGTCGCCGAAAAAGTTGCGTAAGTGGGACAGGCCCGTTACTCTTCATTTCCATAGAACATGGATAGGTGACGTGTTTAAGAAGGAACTGCAGATGCTGGAAAATCGAAGGTAGACAAAAGTGCTGGAGAAACTCAGTGGGTGCAGCAGCATCTGTGGAGCGAAGGAAATAGGCAACGTTTCGGGCCGAAACCCTTCTGGGTTTCGGCCCGAAACGTTGCCTATTTCCTGAAACGGTTCCTATTCGGCCCGAAACATTGAGTATTTCCTTCGCTCCATAAGTGCTGCTGCACCCGCTGAGTTTCTCCAGCACTTTTGTCTACCATGGAGGTGGAGGATTGCAACCTTCATGTGGTCCGCCCTGTTTCGACTAATGCAATCAATTCGACGTGCACAAACGGAAGATCAAATAGAACAAGTTGTCCAACAACTTTAGGCTGTGCACGCCACACGAAAGAAGAAGAACAAGTCTACCATGGATAGGTGACGTTTTGGGTTGGGACCCTTCTTCAGACTTGGAGAGCAGGAGAGCGACAGGAATCACGGGGGGGGGGGGGCGGCAGTGAGAGAGGGTCTCACAGAACCCCTATCGGAGAGAGGAAGAGAACTTCTTCAAAGCAGACAAACCCCGCGGAGATTTGGCAGTGGAGCAGTAACATGTGGAAGTAGGAACTACAGATGTTGGCCTGAAGAAGGGTCCTGACCCAAAACATCACCTATCGATGTTCTCCCGAGATAATGCCTGACCCGCTGAGTTACTCCAGCACTTTGTGTCTATTTTGCAAAACAACGTCTGCAGTTCCTTGTTTCTACATTACTCACTCAGAGGATAAGTTCATAAATTCATGTGTTAGGAGCAGAATTAGACCATTCGGCCCATCAAGTCTATTCCACCAATTCAATCATGGCTGACCTATATCTTCCCTCTTAACCCCATTCTCCTGCCTTCTCCCCATAAACACCCGTACTAATCAATTCATTCATTCATCATCGTTGAAAACATTAGCGACGCAGTGGCGCTGGTTTCCGACGGGAACGGTGACGGACGCACCACACATCTCTGTCCTCCAGTTCCTGCGGACTTCCACCGCTGGAAGTTTGGGATTTTGGTGTGTGTGCTTTATCATCGTTCCTTACAATGCTACGTACAACAGTGATCGCAACGTCTACTGGAGTGTGGATGGCCGTTGGCTCGCTAGAAGCTCATCCGCCCTTTGACGGGTCTTGTTTTTGGTCCTGCTGGGGGTCCACAGCCCCCTCCTCACCTGGCAAACCAGGTGGGCGAGACGGTTTAGTTGCCGACTGTTCGACCATGGAGCGGGTAGCACAGGATTACATGGTACCCGTGGCGGGGGGAACTCACCCCAGACCTGACCTGAGTAATCACAAATTTGTCAATCTCTGCCTTAAAAGTACACATTGATTTGGCTTCCACAGCCATCTGTGGCAATTAATATGTATCTGGAACATGTATCCTGCCTGAGGAAGCTATAGAAATTCCAACTTTCTCCCTGTGGAAGATAAACACAAAATGCTGGAGTAACTCAGCGGGTCAGGCAGCATCTCTGGAGAGAATGAATGGGTGACGTTTTAGGTCGAGACCAGGCTCAACCCGAAAATGCCACCCATTCCTTCTCCCCAGAGATGCTGCCTGTCGCACTGCGTTACTCCAGCACTTTGTGCCTATCTTCGGTGAAAACCAGCACCTGCAGTTCCTTCCTACACTTCTCCATGTGGAGTGGTCTTTGGCTCAGGTTTCCTCCCACACTCCAAAATCGTGTTTGTAGGTTAATTGGTTTTGGTTAAAAAAATTGTAAATTGTCCCGAGTGTGTAGGATAGTGGTTGTGTATGGGGATCGCGGGTCAGCGCGGTCTCGGTGGGCCGAAGGGCCTGTTCTATCTCTACGGTCCAAAATGTTCCAGCCAATCACATGTAGACAACGTATAAAATATCAAAATATAAAAAATACAACGACTTAGAGTTGTTTGTCTGACTTTGGATTTAGCTCGGAAGGTCACTGCGATAATGACAGGAGTAAAACAATTGCCTTTATGGACAAACTTTTGCCTACATTAATTAGCCTCTAATTGAACATTGGTCCTTTTTAGAACAGTTCCCTGCAGGTAATCCTGCAACAACGACCTTGCGGACAAATGGGCATTGATATTAAAGACCGTAACACTTAGTTATTCACCAGTGGAACAGGCCCTTCAGCCCAACTTGTCAGTGCTGTCCAAGCTTGTCCCATTTGCCCACATTTTGTCTATATCCCTCTAAACCTTTCCTGTCCATGTACCCGTCTGAGTGTTTTTTAAATGCTTTTACAGTACCTGCATTAAATACCCCCTCTATTAAATAGCCTCGTCATTGCCACGATGGTATCTGCCTCCACCACCACCCCTGACAGCACGTTTTGGGCGCCCACCTCCCTCCGTATAAAAGGACTTGTTCCGCAGATTATTCCATACACTTGCCACCCTCTGTTGGGGTGGGAGATCGCAACCTTCACATGGTCCGCCCTGTTTCGACGAATGCAATCAACCCGGAGTGCACACTCAAATAAGATCAAATAGAACAGGTTGTCCTGCAACTTTAGGCTGTGCACGCCAGACGCAGGAAGAAGAAGAAGAAGAAGACACCCTCTGTGTGATAAAGTTAACCCTCAGATTTCTATTCAATCCTTTCCCTCTCAATTTAAACCCCTGCCCGCTAGCTCTTGATTCTTCTACCCTGGATTCAAGACTGTGCATTCACCCTATCTTTTTCTTTCATGATTTTATACACCTCTATAAGACCAACCCTCAGCCTCCTGCACTCCAAGGAATAACGTTCTATCTTGCCCAACCTCTCCCTTTAGCTCAGGCCTGTGAATCCGGGCAACATGCTTAGAAATCCTCTCTGTGCTCTTTCCAGCTTCGTGCAGGGGCGGAAAACACGGTGGGGGGGGGGGGGGGGCAGAGGGGACACGTCCCCTCCATGTTTTGAGATGTGGGGGACATCCCCCCCAAGACCTGCGCCTCATCCGCAGCCAGGATCGATCCCGGCCAGGTCTCTGGTGCTGTCCTGTCCCCACCCGAGTGTTCCCCCCCAGAGAGGTCGGGAGTCGGGCGTGAGCTGTACCCCCAGGCCCACAGCCAGAGCAGTATCTTTGTTTAGCGCTGGGTTGAGCCTCCGAGGCCTCGCGCAGGCACGCGCGGGCGCCAAAATATTGTGTCTCCCGTCCCCTCCATGTTTTCATAGCGAGTTCCGCTCTTGGCTTTGTGGCATCTTTATTACAAGCAGGGTGACCAAAAGTGAATGTACAGCACTAAATGCAGCAGACCAACACCTTGTACAACTGTATCAAACGTCCCAACTGCTATACTCAACTCCTTGACTCATGAAGACTAAGGGGCCTGTCCCACTGTACGAGGTAATTCAAGAGTTCTCCCGAGTTTGCCCTGATTCGAACCTGGAGAATTACGTTAATAGCCGTTCGTAGGTGCTCAGGGCTCTCGTGGACATTTTTCACAGTGCTGAGAAAACTGCGTTTCCTGAGTACCTGCCGTTGGCGTTACGAGCCGCTACGAGACGTCCACGAGCTCCGACGTAGCCGCTACGTACATTCTACGTACTTACCACGAGTTTGATTTTTTTTTTTAAACTCGGGAGAGCTCTTGAAGTACCTCGTACAGTGGGACAGGCCCTTCAGAGTCAAGTCAAGAGAGTTTTATTGTCATGTGTCCCAGATGGGACAATGGCATTCTTGCTTGCTGCAGCACAACAGAATATGTAAACATAATACAAAATGGAAGATAAATGTTCAATGTGTCTATAGACCTTCAACCATATAAATAAACAGATATAGTGCAATAATAATAACACTGTTATTGTTCAGAGCTTATTTGATGTTGTGTTTAATAGCATGCCAAAAGCACTTTTCACCACTCTAACTACCTGCAATGCCACTTTCAGAGAACTGTGTACTTATACTCCTGAACCCTCTGCTCCACAACACTCCCCAGAGACCTGCCGTTCACTGCAAAGGTTCTTCCCTGGTTTATCTTCACAAAATGCTACATCTCAAACTGGTCTGAATTAACCCCCATTCACCATCCATCAATAATGTTTTATTATTAACGTTTAATGTTTTATGTGCAATTCCTAACTGTCACTGTATGTCATGTTGTCACTTGCGGGCGGAGCACCAAGGCAAATTCCTTGTATGTGAATACTTGGCCAATAAACTTATTCATTCATTCATTCATCGACTCACTTGCCCAGCTGATCAAAATTCTGCTCTTACTCACAATCACCATCTTCACTGACTACAATGCCACCTAGTTTAGATTCTGAGTGTACTTTGTGAAGAAAGCCTGATATGTTTTCTTCTACCTAGGATTCAAGACTGTGCATTCATCCTATATTTTTCCTTCATGATTTTATACACCTCTATAAGACCAACCCTCAGCCTCCTGCACTCCAAGGAATAAACGCACAGCTTGAAAGAAAGAGTGCACAGTTTCACTCTTGTGAACCTATAATGCCACCTTCCAACATATTTGCAGTTGAATAGTTTATTTCAAACATGGTATGAGCAAAAACACAGGCTGAGACTTGCTGTTGTTTTCTTAGATATATTTTGAATAATTTCACTAAAAACCATTCAACCTCGAAGGCTATTTCTGAATAAAATACGACTTGATCCATTTCAGCAACTGGAATGCACAAGAAACTTGTTTGATCTTCAAGACTTTGATCAAGCTTATTTGTGGATTATTCAGTGGTTTGGGTAAAACTAAAAAAAAATGAACATATCATTGCAGATATTTATTACATTATAAATAGACTTTAGAGATACAGTGCGAACAGGCCCTTCGGCCCATCGGGTCCGCACTGACCAGCGATTATCCTACACATTAGGGGCAATTTATAATTTTACTGAAGCCAATTAGCCTACAAACCAAACTCCAAATTTAGAGTGTGGGAGGAAACTGTAGCACCCGGAGAAAACCAACGCGGCCACAGGGGAACATACAAACTCCTTCTAGACAGCAGCCATAGTCAGGATTGAAACTGGGTCCTTGGCGTTATAAGGCAGCAGTTCTACTGCTGCGCCACTGTGCTAAACTTAAATGCATTTTAATTTATCCAGTAGATTCCATTCTTTCCTTCAACACACTTATCTTTTGTCCAAAGTTAAATTTAACTCACAATTTTACCTGCAGCCAGATACTCATAGATCAGTTCAGTTTATTATGGTACATCTGATTCCTTTGGATACCTCGCCTCACGTGACAATTATAAACCTAAACCTAAGTCTGAAGAAAGGTCTCAACCCGAAACGTCACCCATTCCTTCTCTCCACAGATGCTGCCTGTCCAGTTCCGTTACTCCAGCATTCTGTGTCTACCTTCGATTTAAAGAAGCATCTGCAGTCCTAAACATAAATCATGTATCTTTCAAGCAAATGTAAACTTTTATGATTTAATGTGCAGCTAGATGCTC